>JAGVVM010018838.1:0-22067 GCA_019149425.1 Psidium friedrichsthalianum | reverse complement strand
CTCGGACTTGACTCTTGGCAATCTCTCCCGGTGAAAGTATTGGACTTCTGCTACGCACTCCCAACAGCATACATGGGATTGGTAGAGATTTTCTAAGTAGCTGAGAAGCACAATTTTCTTATTCATCATCCAAATCAATCAAGGTGTGCTAGGGGAAAAAACAAGTACATAAATTACAATGCTTAGAGAATGGCTCGAATAAATAGAAAAAAATTGCTCCAAAAGCAGCTACAAACTTTTTTCCGTGACTAGCGCTCCGCACCAACCTTTTATATAAAGGATGTTTAGCAAACTAAGAGACTCGCAACAAATTTCGCAATGGCTCTTCCTTCTTTGTTTACAAGCTTCCTTCCGTCCTCAATCGGCCATAAACCCTCTATCTTATTCTTTAGACACCATCGCTTCTCCTCCTCCTCAGCCTCCATCGGCAGCCGATTTGTGATATGCACTTCGAAGATTGAAGATCAAGAGATTGTGAGACGTTCGGCAAATTGGCAACCTAGCATCTGGGACTATGACTTTGTGCAATCACTTAGTCTTGATCACACGGTAATGATTGCTTGATTATTAGACTTTTTTTTGGCATCGATCAATACATCGGGTCCGCTTTTGAGGAATCGTTGACGGATGGACTTAAACGGAGAAACTCTGTAGGTTCAAGAACTTTATTGGACCAATTTCCATGTTTAAAGACCACACTGAGAATCAAAAACAACATAATTTCAGGGACCGGCTGTGCACTTTTTGCGTAGTCCCCATTTACTTTGATGAGATAGAGTCCACATATGCCAAAACGACCTACAAACAAAAAGAAAAACTGAATTTTGATTAGATATAGGGATGTGTAATTCTTAACTTTTATTAAGATCTCATTTTTCAGAGTTTTTCATGTGCCTAGGAGGATAAATGTACCGAACAAGTACAAAGGTTGAAGGAAGAAGTCATGGGTCTATTCGACAGGGAGATGAACCAAGTGACCAAACTCGAGTTCATTGATGTGGTTCAGAGACTAGGACTAGGATACCATTTCCAAACGGAGATAAAAGGCGCTCTCCGTTCCATCCATAGCAAGAACGGAGATGCTCAGCTTTTCAACGATCTCTATGTTGTTTCCCTTCAATTTCGGCTACTTAGACAACATGGATACGATGTCCCGCAAGGTAGTCGCCAACTATGAGATTTTGTGAGATCACTGCCAATTGTTCTAAAAGCTTAAGCTGTTAGATAAAAACATGGTTTAATATTTAATTGCTCTAACACTTCCCCTCATGCTTATTGATCTTTTTTTGCCTAGAAAAATATTTCAATGTAGAGGCAAATAGGGCCCTGAAACTCAGGACCTCCTATTCTGATAATATGTTAGAAAGTCCAACCCAAAAACTTAAGTTGTTAAATAAAGGCTTCACTTAATATTTAATTACTCTAACACTAACTATTAACCTTTTGTGAATAATATTGACTTAGCAAGATTTACCTGGTCATTCATTTTTTGTTGTGTAGATGTGTTTCAAAGGTTTATGAACCAAACAGGCACATTCATGGAATCGCTCAATAAGAACGTGAAGGGGCTTCTCAATCTTTATGAAGCTTCTTTTCATGGATTGGAAGGTGAAGCCATAGTTGATGAAGCTTGGAACTTTGCTTCTAAGCATTTGAAGGATCTAAACCTCGACGAAGTTCCTATTAATTTAGCAAGCCACGTGAGTCATGCATTAGATATGCCAATCCACTGGAGGCCAAATAGGTTGGAGGCTCGGTGGTTCATGGACATGTACAAGAAACAGCAAGACATGATCCCCTCTTTGCTACGATTTGCTAAATTGGACTTCAATTTAGTGCAGTCAATCCACAAGAAAGAAGTTAGCAATCTAGCAAGGTATACACAAGTACCTTATAGGTCATAGATGCAATTTGGCAATGTAGGAGCATTTTGACTGACTTAGTCATGATATTGACAAATTTTTCAGATGGTGGGTTGAACTTGGGGCAAACAAGATGAGCTTCTTTAGGGACAGGCTAGTGGAAAATTATTTTTGGAGTTGTATATTTGTTTTTGAACCTCAATATACAGATTTTAGAGAATTGAATGCAAAGATCGGTTGCATGGTAACGCTTATCGATGACGTTTATGATATATATGGGACGCCGGAAGAGCTTGAGCTCTTAACAGATTTCATTGTCAGGTTCGTGTAATATCACTACCTTCATTATTTTTCCTTGTAACTATTATTGCCAAGAAAAAGGACGAAATTAAGTCTATGATCACGATGCATAAAAAAATACCACAACTTATGCATTATAAAATAAAATTTTTAATGTGTTTTGGACATATCCTGTTTTATGTCAGCTTGTTTTTCTTTTATGTGATTGATTGGTTTGGGCCAGTAAAATGTACATACTAATTTTCATTTTTATTGCTAAAAATTGTATTGAGTGAAATTTATAAGATCTTTGAAATGGTGATAACTTATCTAGGTGGGATGTCACAGACATCGATAGGCTTCCTCCAACTATAAGGGGTAGCTTTATGGTCTTGTACAACACAACCAACGAAATTGGATATTGGACGATGAGAGAGCGAGGAATCAACCCCATCCCTTACCTACGAAAAGTGGTAATGTCGACTTGCCAAATCTTTCAACTAATAATTTCTAGCCTATGCTAGACAACTCAATTTTCTACTTAGGCACCATTTGATTTGCAAAAAATAAGTGATTTGAAAAATATTTTCTTCGAAAATGATTACTTGTGTCACTTATAGAAAAAAGAACGAACGAGAAGTACTTTCATTAGCCATGAAACTATTAAGATAGAAATTGTTATCGAATACTCTCTCTTTTTTCGATTGACTAATTATTTTTAGCGGTACAAGAGATTATTTTTAGGAAATTTTTTATTTTTATTTTTTGCAAATTAAATGTAGTTATGAGAATCCAAAAAAAACAGTAGAAAAGAACCTCCTGCGGGCCACGACTTAGCCATTGACACATTTTTTGAATTTCAACACGATAGTGGGCCGATGAATGCAAGGCATACATGAAGGAGGTCCATTGGTACAACAAGGGCATCAAACCTACGCTGGAGGAGTACATGGACGTTGCGGTGGATTCAATTGGAGGGCTGATTTTGCTGTTGGATAGCTACTTCCTAACCACAGACAAATTAACGAAAGAGGGACTTGATTATGTGTCAAAAATCCCGAGTGTCATGCATTCTTCTACCAAAATCCTCCGATTCAATGACGATTTCAGTACATCATCGGTAACTTACTTTGATTTGTTGTCCTTTCCTTACGAAATATTCCCTTACAAAAATTGCGCAATGCCGGAATATTCACAGTGATGTGCATTTCTTTTTTTATTTCTCTGACACAACTGCGAGATGAATGTGGTGACTTATGTTTGCAACCCTTGATTGTCGTCCATGCTTAGCATGAATTGGCACGAGGAGACAACTCCAAGGCACTAGAATGCTACATGAATGAAACTGGCACTTCGGAAGAGGTCGCGCGGGAGCACATTAGGCATCTGGTGCGTAAGACCTGGAAGAAGTTGAACAAGGAAGTGTTTGAGGACTACCCAATCTCCGGTTTCGGGCCTTTTCTTGGCGCCTGTTTGAACTTGGCACGAGCTTCTCATTGCTTTTATGGCTATGGAGATGGACACGGCCTTCCCGGTCACCAAACCAAGGAGCACATTGTGTCGACTATATTCGAATCAGTGTCCCTCGATTAGGGATGCATTATTGAACTTGGTCTTGCTATTGGATAGAGCCCTCAATCTTATGTGTTATTATGAGTTTTTGGGTGGCTCTGTGATCTCCAAGATATTGAAACTATTGTAATTTAAATTCCATTGATGGGTGTTTGTACAAGCTTCATAAAACAAACCGAACGATCTAGGCCTAGTCGGAGGCTGTTGGGCTTGCGATTTTGGAAGCGGAGGCATGGAAGCTTGGGCCGTGGTGGGAGGAGGGGTCTCGAGAGAGATCAAAAATGAGTGGGGCATTCGGAGATGGCCGAAGTGAGGCGTAAAGAAGCGAGTCCACAGTCTGATCGCCCTTTGTCAGAGAGAGATGATTTGCTTAGCTCAAAGGGGCAACCCGAGGAAGCGAAGAAAAAGAGAAGAAGAAGCGAAGAGGGAGAGAGCATAAAAAAGGAAGCATCTGGACATGTGGCAATTAGCGAGTGGAGTGGCCTATGATTGATAGGGAATGCCACTACTACCCAATATTTTGGCACTACTCTAAAGCAATTTATGGAGTGATATCACATCTCCCTGTCTGCCCTCAATCTATGTCACCTAAATTCAAGAGGTGTATAGTATAGTCCTATCGATATGTCGAATCTCTAATGGCTACTATAGATGGATGCGAAAAGAGGGGGGACTATTTGGGTTGGCAGCCAAAATTTGTGCTCTTTTGTGAGATACTTGAAACACGCGAGTCAATGAAGAAGGAGGGCAGGGAAAGAGCATATTCAAAGGGCAGATATCAGTGGGGTAGAGAGGGAGGAGCATCTCGGGCCATGAGAGAGATGAGGGAGAGCGCCGGAAACGCATGGCGAGCGCCCAAGCAAAGAACGAGCTTCGTATGCATTAGAGCAGAGAGAGCAAATGAACATAGGAGGACAAAGTGAGAGAGTGCCGGAGTAGAGATGAGTAGCAAAAATCAAGGTGTTAATGGTTGGTTTCATGAGACAAAGAGGAGAGAGAGAGAGAGGAGTGTGAGGCATGCGAGAGATTTTGGCCTAATTTCCTAACAACCCTCAACTTTTTGTCTAGTCTCAAATCTACCCCGCACTTTTTTTGTCTCGGAAAAACTTTCAACTTTCGCTTCAGTCCCAAATTTGCCCCAAAAATTTTTTGGCCTCAGAAAAAATCTCAAACTTTAGGTCCAATCCCAAATCTACCCCAAAGTCTATTTTATCTCAAAAAAAAAAACAAACTTTAGGTCCAGCCCTAAATTCACCCAGATTTATCTACACGAATTCATAAAATTTCAATATATTCTCAAATTTATCTCGTGGACTAGTTCTAACTGGACGTGACATTTCCACGTCAATAAAAAATCCACATCTACAAAGTAATGAAGCGGCATGTATGAACCAACGTGGCATTTTACAAGAATAACAAATTCACCCTAATAAAAATTGTTGAAATTCTCTAAAATGAAAACGTTTTCAGATATTAAAATTAAGAATAACTAATGACAATTTATGAACATAGGGCTAATGGGGGTATATTTGGGATTAGAGTAAAAATTGATGAATTTTCTCTTTAAAAAAAAAGTTTATGATAGATTTGGAGCTGAACCTAAAATTTAGGTATTTTCTAAGACAAAAAATAATTCGAGGCAAATTAAGAACTAGATTGAAAGTTGGTTGTTTTTTCTAAGAAAAAAAGTTGGGAGTAGATTCGGGACTGGACATAAAGTTGAGAGTTTTTTTCTGAGACAAAAAAAGTTTGGGGCAGATTTGAGACTAGACCTAAAGTTTGGGGTTTTTTAGGGAATTAGGCTAAGATGAGACGCGGGAGAGATTTTTCGGTGATTTTTTTCAAAAAGTAAATAGAGAAGGGGAGACAGAGAGGGGAGAGAGAGGATGAGACCTGTGATAGATTTTTAAGTGATTTTTTTCAAAAGTAAAGAGAGATGGTCTATTCTCAAGCGAAGAGGTTTTGGTTAGCTAAGTAAAGTCCTAGTCATTAAGAAATGACAATAGGGTCGACAGATTGTCTATTCTCAAGCGAAGAGGTTCTTTTTATAGGCTAAGAATTGGAAGGACATTTACCGATGGAGTCTAAGGGCTTGTTTAGCAACGATTATGATCCAAAAAAGTGATTCTGATTAGAATCGTATTTTCTGATTTTGTTCCTTGAATGATTTTTAAAGAATCAAAACATGCTCGGTAACTACACAAAATTTCCGTTCCCAAACAAAAAAGCATTTAGCAAGTACACAAAAATTTTTATTCCCGGAAATAATCAAATGAAGAGAATTCTTTTTCTAAAATATTTCATCTTTTTAAAAATATTTTTTAAATTTTTTTTACTTTTTATTTTTTAAAATTTTTAAATTTTTTAAATTACATTTTTTTAATTTTCCCCATTCTTATTTTTTAAAATGTTAGAATTTTTTGAATTTTTATATTTTTAATTCCCCCATTTTAAAAAGTTTTAACTTTTTTTCTTAAATTTTAAATCTTATTTTTAAATTTAATTTTTAAAAAAATGTGTTTAAAAAAATTAGTAGTTAGTAAATTTTCAAATCTAATTTTAGTTTTTTTAAAAGTTCAGAAGTTCCATGGACTTAATATTTTTAAAAGAACTGAGACTATGTTCTTTTTTATAATTCTCAAAAGTGTTCTTTTTTTGGAGAACCAACTTTTTTTTGTTTCTTATTTTTTGGTCCAAAGCCATTTTCGGGAGTAGAATCAAAATCAAAACCATTTGTGTTACCAATTATATTTATGATCCTTTTTTTATTCTGGAAAATAGAATTAGAGGAATAGAAACATTACCAAACAATGACTAAATAGCTGTTTGACTCCTAAGCTAAACTCCCGTCATTTTTAATTCAGTTGCTTTCGCTCCTGGAGTAGCTTCCCTTAGTGGGTAATGGCTATTACATAGCCGGTTTTTGGAGTTTCAATTCTTTGAGTAGAGCTAAGCAAGCTCTTTTTAGAGTTTCTTTAGAGCACACTTGCTTTTGTTAGGGACATATTCTCTCTGTCTTTTCTTTCAAAAGGCAACTCAGTTCGAATCCAAAGGTTCCGACTCGGATTGGATCTTGGGCTTTGCGCCACCATGAAAACAAGCTGATCTACATGGAAAATGAGGTTATGTAAAGATGCTATATTTTCAAACTGAAGAAAAGGCTATCCTTGCCTAATGCAAAGAGGCATGCTCTATGAATGAATTTTAAAATGAAAGAACCTTTTCTTGGTAGGTCCTGTAGTCTCATTCAAGTGCTTCTTTTGTAAATGTACAGAAAGAGCCGGGACCAGCAAGAAACACGCTTTCAGCAGGCTGGTTTTTGATGACTTTCTGAGTTAAGAACGAAAATTTATTTATGAGTTGCTGAAGATGCTTCTGCTGCTTATTGCTGAACATTGAGAAAAGCATTGATGACAAAGCTGCTTGAAATGCCAATTACCTGCATAGATCAACCCACTTGGGTTTTTGTCCTTATCAGCTCACTTTAATCTCAGATAATATTGTTCGAGCCGAGCCCTTGCCACAAGTCCCCCGCGTGTTGGAGCTTTTATTCGTGGTTTTCGCTCAAGGGATTGGACATGAACAATAATCTAAGTCAGCGAGTCGAAACTGTAGAAGACGATTCTAAATTCCAATCAGTGATCGGCATTCTGACCTAAGATCAAGCCCTACTCTGTTTTGCCAAGTACCCTGATCACATTTGCGAGTATTTTCACCTCCTTCCCTGTTGTTTTAGCTCAAGATCTGTTCCAAATCCAAGTTAAAACCCATGTTTGTACAATAGCTTGAGGCCTTATTAGGTTGAAATTTGGATCAGCTAGACATATCTATTTTTAGTATCAATTGGGTGAGATTCATATTTCCCCAAGATGAGGATGATGGAGACATTGCATCATGTAAATGCCTGTCAAAGGCTGGTCCTCTTTTTTACCCTTTTTTGGAGTGTTTCTGTAGCAATTATTGAAAGCATATGGCAGTCCCTTTAGCCTTACATTTTCCAGTCCAGTGTTAGCGTAAGTCCTACACCTTCTGACCATAATTCACTCATATGTTGTAGAATAAAAACCTTATTGAACTCCACTAGGCAAGCACCACGAACCTATGAGATCAGTTTGGGGGCAGAAATCAGCTATCTGCTTGTCTGTGTTTCTTCTCATAATACTAATTAGATCTCATATATCTTCTGGGCGACCCATTTTTCTGCATTTTACTTTGCTTGCACAAGCAAAATTTCTTCCTAATTGCACGAGACCTAGATCACACCTAGTATGACTCATGAACGGCGATTCATTTCACTAAACACATCAGTGATGCGTTTGGTAACGTTTCTATTCTCTGTTTCTATTCCTTTATTTCAATTCCCCAAAACAAAAAGGATTAGAAACATGTATGATAACGCAAATTATTATAATTCTGATTCTGCTCCCTGAAACTGTTTTGGACCAAAAATAAAAACAAAAAAAAATTATTTCTCCAAAAAGGAACATTTTTTAGAATCACAAAAAGAACAAAGTCTCAATTCTTTTAAAAAGATTATGTCTACATGAACTTCTAAACTTAAAAAAAAATTAAAATTAGATTTGAAAATTTACTAACTACTAATTTTTTAAACATATTTTTAAATTAAATTTAAAAATGAACTTTAAAATTTAACAAAAAAATTAAAAAATTAAAAAGGGGGAAATTAAAAATATGTAATTTTTTTAAAAATAAATTTAAAAAATAATTAAAAATATTTTTAAAAAATGAAATATTTAAAAATTAATAATCCTCACCACTTGGTTGTTTTCGGGATAAAAATTTTATATAGTTATCAAACGCGTTTTCATTTGGGAATGGAAATGTTTCGCAGTTACCAAACACGTTCCGATTCTCTAAAAATCATCTAAAACATAATTAAAAAAAATATGATTTTAATCAGAATCACTTAAAAGAATATAAACATTACCAAACAGGCTCCGAGTTTTTGTTGTCCACAGCTAGTAAAATTAAGAGATTACGACAAGACAAACTTGATGGGTTAGATGGAAAGAAAGAAGAAGGAAAAATCAGAGACGGAAAGCCAAACGACGTAAGCTTTTTCCCTTTCATTGAACTGGGAAAGAAGGGTAAAATCCTTTGGGTATTTGACTCAAGTATGAGCAAGCGCACACATAATTTCCTGTTGCAGATATCATAGGTAAACTGGGTTTCTGCAATCATCAGAATGAGCGAGGTGTTCATGTCTGTAGTTGGAGAAATAACTTGGAGCAAATCTTTCTTTTGATGGAAAAGCAGAGCAAAAAGAGGGAAAACCAAGTAAATTTTTTTATAAGATTATTGCAGATACATTACAAGGATTAAGCCTCTAATACTCTCACAATTCAAATAAGCTCATTCTCTGCATCTTATAAAAGTAAGCTTCTGTCTTGCCTGCTAGATTAGTATTACATTAAATGACGAAGAAAAGCATATTAGAATTGGATATGAGGTATCCAAGAAGGCGTTCACATGATATTAACTATTTAAACGATCGTTTTTTCGAACTCAATTCTCGACACCGCCGTTTAAATCATGTGATTTGACTCATCAAACGAAAAGATTCTGTGAACATCCTTTTACATCCGAAGCATCAATCACAAGTCACAAATAATCAGCCATAGAATTGCAAAGGGAGGTAGTAATCTATTATTCAATGTTCATGCAACTGCAGTAGTTGGGCTTTTCAATGGGCCGAAGGAGTGTTTCTTCAACTTTGACGCCCAAAGCAACCAACGGAAATCAGGACTGAAGAAGTTGGGGTGATCCATTGATTCTGAGTCTCTATTTGAACCACAAACAAATAGTTGAAAAACTACAAAATCTCCAATTTAATCTGCGCAAACATAGTTAAAATCCTACAGTATACATGTACGAAGAAGAATTTGTTATTGGAAGCATTCCCGGTGAGTATATAGCAAGTTATTAGAAGGGAAATATTTATCATTGCAAATACTGTGCACGTAAGTAAAAGAATCATTGTATCGATAGCTAAATTGACTGATGATGAAGACTAGAGAGTTCCCTGCCTGCATCTGTCTCTGAAACAAAGTCCTAATAAGTCATCTCTATAGATACTTGTGCAACTGATTCAACTCTTTCCTCAAAGACTTCATCGTCTTCTGATCTTCCTTGCCAAGCCCAAAATCCTTTCTATTGCACCCATCCAAAGCAATCCGATTGTCTCAGCAATCTGACGAGCAAAAAGGCCGATCATCGTACATGTAGACATCATTCTCCGGCTTGAATTCCTTCTTGCACCATGTACATGTTTTTATAAACTCCCAAATAACGCCAATTCGTCATCCTCGTCAATCGTCTTTGCTGCTATCAACTCTCGCTCAGGCGACCCGATTAAAAATATCCTCTCGATCACCTGCAGTACTGGCTGTGTCAAGTGTTGCTCCTCGTCCTTAGACACAGAATTGGCCGCTGAAACATGGCATAGCAATCCTGCCATGGCAAGCGTGGCTTGTTTCAAGAGTTTGCCAGAATATTGAAAGGGTTCGCTAGGGTCTTGAGAGGGTCTTCGGGCATTTGATCGCTCGGCTGGTTTTGAACCTTTCGACTCGCTCCTCGTGGTTTGAGAGGGCTTCACAATGGCGGATTGTGGTTGGAACTTTTCGTGATCGTCAGGATATAGTCATCATCAACGCACAACGGGGGTGGAGCGACTAACCAATGTCGCGAACGCTCGTTAAACGTTCTAGGTGGAGGCTATATCATCTCGACGAGTGCGTCTTTTAACGGGGGAATCGGCCAATGGATGTAGCTGAACTTTCAAGGTTACGAACGATGAGCGGATTCTGAGGATGTTTTGGTTCGTAGGAAGCAAAGGGAGGTCTTAAGGTTCGAGAGCAATGGGGGTGATTTTAAAGGAGTGAAATATAAAGAATTAGCAGATCAAAGTAAGAGAACGAGCAGCAGAACCATTCTGAGACCGACAGTTGTTAGGACTCTCTATTAGGACTTGAGAAGTTTGACGTTAGACGTTTGCTTCTCCCGATGGACCAAAGAGGAAACTTTGTTGTGAAGCCTTGATCGCCAATTAAAGCTACACTTGCATTCAATATCTACGTTAACAATGATCTCCTTTATTAAATTTGGACCTGTAAAAGGATATATAGTATAATATATCGTCTGAATAATTAATTTCTTTTGGATATTGGGATTCTTAGGCGCGGTTTGAATTCTATTTATTTTACTTTATTTAAAAGTTTCTCAAAGTGAGAATAAAGTCGATTTTTCTTCTCACACATCGCTCTCTGGTTCCCTTTTTCTCTTCCACTCCAAGCTCTCTCGACTAAGAAATTCCATCTTCTCAACTTGAATTGAGATTTTCTCTCACAATATGATCTAGTAGTATTTTATTGTTATTCATTAGTTTATTTTTGTGTGCTCGTCGCTGATGCTCCTCTCTGCTCGATAGGTGTATCTTCTGCTTCCATGTTAGGTATCAACCCTCTGCTTTAGATCCTCCAAACCAAGTAGTTCATTAAGATTGAGGAGGAATATAGTGAGTTCATACTACACTAGAAGCGATTAAACAACTTCTCTAAGTTTCGGAAACTCTCATCTCCTTATCTAGATCCAGATCTAGAAGCTCTTTTTTCCCGATCTAGATTTAGATTTGGGAGTTCCTTGAAGGCATTTCTATGCTCATTCAATCACTCCCCAATATAGGGCTCGATTTGGAAGCCTAAGTAACTTGTTTTGGTGTTTTTGTATAGTGATGGTGTTGAGAACGTTGAACCTTAGCGTGCACCACCCACTAGGAAGCCATAAAGTATTGTAGAAGGCGATTACATTATGGGTTTATCACCTGTGATGATGCGAGATTCGGTGATTGGTTGCCATTTATTTTACTTTGATACTCTGAGACAGTTCTCTTTTTGTAGGATGAGATGTGCTTATCATAGCAATTTGTGCTTCATTATTTTACTTTACAGTTTGAGATTTGCTTTCTTTTGAACATCTCATGTATCATCTTGAGTTCTTGAACCATGAATGAAATATTTACTTTCGATAGGACAAAAAATGGCAGTAATGCTATGTTAAATTATAAAATGTTTACACTTTCTTAAACGTTATTACTGAAAAGAAAATAAGGCATTTATGAATTGTGACATCCTATATTGAAAATTCATCACATAAAGTGCAAAAGCATGTAAATCCAAAACAATTTCTTTGTAAACTTCTTTTGATTATAGCATATTCTCTTGCAACATGAGCTGGAATTGGAAAACTTACCAAAAAAATCCTAAACCTATTATAATTATGTCAATTCAGTCGTAAATCTTTTTTGTGCCAATCTAGTTCTAAACCTTTTACATTTGTACCAACTTATTCCTTTGCCAACCGGCTCTAACGTGGACAATTTTTAATAATATCGACTTCAATCCATCCGCGCCAGCCAATGCTAATGTGGATGCTGGCATTGACGGATCGACGACCTGAGTTGATGTGGACACCCAACGACAGTGGCGAGGCTCAGCCTGGGCGAGGCCGACCTCACCCTTGTCAGCGACCAACCGAAGGAAGGAGGAGAAGAAAACAAAAATAAAAAAAAAGAAATTGAAAAAATAGATAATATTAAAAATTATCCACGTCAGCGCCAGCTGGCCAAAGTTGATTAGAAGGACTAAAATAGCACAAATGCAAAAGGTTTAAGACTGAATAGGGCAAAAAAAAAAAGGTTTATGACTGAATTGGCATAATTATAATAGGTTTATGACTTTTTTGATAATTTTTCCTGCCAGAATTTCTTCTTGATACCTAAATTTGTCATGTAATATCATTCATTGGAATTAAAATTTTCTTCTTCTTTTTTTTTTTTGTAATGCACCGCATTGTGTTCCCTAATAGAAAAGAAGAAGCAGAGAACAATAGTCACTTGGATAGTTCAACAGATAAAGATTAACCAAATAATTCCTCTTAGTTTTTTCCCCGCCCTTGAACTGGTCAGTATTGAATATCTCCTCTTAATTTATTTTACCCGTTGAACCGGTCCATTTCCATTTCAATGACCAAAAGAAAAAGAAAGAAAAGAAGGGAACCGCCACGGCCGGCTCCTTTCAAGCTGCGACAGTAGAAAAGACAAGTTGGCAAGACAATCGCACTTCTCCATGTATTTTTTATTGGATGTCTAAGCAGAAGAATCATGTTCATAATCGAACGAACAAGGAAAGATACTGCAGCCATGACACTGTTCTGTGTACTTGTGTAGTGTCTGCTATAAATAGGCCCGGTTGATCCGAACCACATCATCAGCAGAGACAGATAAACAAAAGAGGATAGATATGTCGAGTTGCCCGGGTGAGTCCTATTCGATTTTTGAGGTCCTCTCTTTTATCGTCACTTCCAGAATAATGTGGAAGATAAGAATCGAGAAATTTCAGTATATTCGATATCAAGTTTAGAATAATGTGAAAGATGAGGATTGAGAAATTTCGGCATATTTCAATATATTGAAATATATTACATAAACCTCTTTAAAGGCTTCACTGGATAAAACTATTTGAGGATGGTTTGGAGCGATCACCACAGCGTGGGCGTGGCTGTGCGATCTTGGAGGACGGTGACTTGGCCAAGCGATGACCCTTGATGTACTACAAATCTGGTCGGGATCAGGATGCGCACGACTTCATGCCTCATTCTTATCTCTATTTCTCAAACATAAGGCTCCGTTTGTTTACCAAAAAGTATAGCGTTTGTGAAAAATATTTTTCAAAAAGCCATTTTCCAGAAAAATGACGATATTTTTCCGTATTTAGTTGAAACCTGAAAATGAACTGAAAAATATTTTCTACCACTTGGCAAGAAAAATTTCAAAATTTTTAGTAGTGTTATATCTTGAAATAACTTCTTGATTATTAATATTTCTCGATTTTTAAATTTTTTGTCTTTTTTTTTTTACCTTCCACCAGTCACCTACCGACAAACAACCACTAGTGAGGCTCCAACTCACCCATGGTCGACAAGGGAGGCCCAGTCTCACTAGACTCAAGCGAGATGAGGCCGAGCTTCACCTAACCAGACTTGGCCAGGCAACCTCAAGCTCGATCTCACTTGAATTCTAGCCTCGTCTCGCTAAGCCTCGGGCAAGGCCGAGCTTCATCTCACCGGATCTTACCAGTTGAGCTAGAGCTCACAAGGCCAAGCCTCACTTGTGGTTGGCCATCACTGTGCCCGGTGACTGGGGGAAGAAGTAAGAAGAAAAACTAAAAATTAGTAAAAACTACAATTTTTTTTAAATAGTTTAACAGAAAAAAAAAAGAATAATTAAAAGGAAGAAAAATGTGAAGGAGCATAAGGAGAAAAGAGAGGGAATTTTTTTTCCTTTTTTCAAAAAGAGAAATATATTTTCCAGACTTTTGAACGTGTTTTTTCATAAGGGGAAAATGTTTTTCTTAATTATCTTACTTTCCAAGGTCAAACGTCAAAAATTCGAAAAATATTTTCTGAATGTTATTTTCGCAAAATAAATGAGCTTTAAATATATATTTCATTATGGATTAATTCAATTTGTCGAATACACGTTCGGATGATTTTATTCTACTCAATCTTATCATACCCGTGTGCTGTCTATATGACTTCAAAGCAGCTTTAAGATTAGGATTTGGAGGAGTGTGATTTTTTTTTTCCCTTAGAAACATGCAAGGATTAGACACCTCGAGTGTCTTTATCATGTTGCCCGACAATACTCTTAATTAACTCTATCGCTTACGTGCACAGCATATAACGGCGCGTACATTGATTTTGTTGTTTTAACTTTTACTCACTCCTATAGCTTTTTTTCTGTCCGTACTTATTATTGACACACACACCACGTGGTTAGGGCATATGTCCCGACATCCGCTGAAAATTTCACAAGATAAGCAAAACACACGAAGCAATCGAACTTAACTCTTTGTCAAAAGAACACAACACGTGTCACGTTGCATGGTCATCCACACCCCCAGATGTCAACGCCATGCAAAAATGTCCCCCCTTTGCTTCGATCCACTACCGTTAAAATCTCCTTCAAAACGCGAAATTTCCTTCTGCAAACTACGAACAAAGATGATTTTCAAAGTCCCGCCGCACCTTCTCAAATCATCTTGTTCGTAGTTTGCAGAAGGAAATTTCGCGTTTTTGAAGGAGATTTTAACGGTAGTGGATCGAAGCAAAGGGGGGACATTTTTGCATGGCGTTGACATCTGGGGGTGTGGATGACCATGCAACGTGACACGTGTTGTGTTCTTTTGACAAAGAGTTAAGTTCGATTGCTTCGTGTGTTTTGCTTATCTTGTGAAATTTCAGCGGATGTCGGGACATATGCCCTAACCACGTGGTGTGTTGTCAATAATAAGTACGGACAGAAAAAAAGCTATAGGAGTGAGTAAAAGTTAAAACAACAAATCCAATGTACGCGCCGTTATATGCTGTGCACGTAAGCGATAGAGTTAATTAAGAGTATTGTCGGGCAACATGATAAAGACACTCGAGGTGTCCTAATCCTTGCATGGTTTCTAAGGGAAAAAAAAATCACACTCCTCCAAATCCTAATCTTAAAGCTGCTTTGAAGTCATATAGACAGCTTCACCGGTATGATAAGATTGAGTAGAATAAAATCATCCGAACGTGTATTCGACAAATTGAATTAATCCATAATGAAATATATATTTAAGCTCATTTATTTTGCGAAAAATAACATTCAGAAAATATTTTTCCGAATTTTTTGACGTTTGACCTTGAAAAGGTAAGATAATTAAGAAAACATTTTCCCCTTATGAAAAAACACGTTCAAAGTCTGGAAATATATTTCTCTTTTTGAAAAAAGGAAAAAAATTCCCTCTCTTTTCTCCTTATGCTCCTTCACATTTTTCTTCCTTTTAATTATTCTTTTTTTTTCTGTTAAACTATTTAAAAAAAATTGTAGTTTTTACTAATTTTTAGTTTTTCTTCTTACTTCTTCCCCCAGTCACCGGGCACAGTGATGGCCAACCACAAGTGAGGCTTGGCCTTGTTGAGCTCTAGCTCAACTGGTAAGATCCGGTGAGATGAAGCTCGGCCTTGCCCGAGGCTTAGCGAGACGAGGCTAGAATTCAAGTGAGATCGAGCTTGAGGTTGCCTGGCCAAGTCTGGTTAGGTGAAGCTCGGCTCATCTCGCTTGAGTCTAGTGAGGTGGGCCTCCCTTGTCGACCATGGGTGAGTTGGAGCCTCACTAGTGGTTGTTCGTCGGTAGGTGATTAGGGAAGGTAAAAAAAAAAAAGACAAAAAATTTAAAAATGAAATATTTAAAAATCGAGAATATTAATAATCAAGAAGTTATTTCAAGATATAACACTACTAAAAATTTTGAAATTTTTCTTGCCAAGTGGTAGAAAATATTTTTCAGTTCATTTTCAGGTTTCAACTAAATACGGAAAAATATCGTCATTTTTCTGGAAAATGGCTTTTTGAAAAATATTTTTCACAAACGCTATACTTTTTGGTAAACAAACGGAGCCTTATGTTTGAGAAATAGAGATAAGAATGAGGCATGAAGTCGTGCGCATCCTGATCCCGACCAGATTTGTAGTACATCAAGGGTCATCGCTTGGCCAAGTCACCGTCCTCCAAGATCGCACAGCCACGCCCACGCTGTGGTGATCGCTCCAAACCATCCTCAAATAGTTTTATCCAGTGAAGCCTTTAAAGAGGTTTATGTAATATATTTCAATATATTGAAATATGCCGAAATTCTCAATCCTCATCTTTCACATTATTCTAAACTTGATATCGAATATACTGAAATTTCTCGTTCTTATCTTCCACATTATTCTGGAAGTGACGATAAAAGAGAGGACCTCAAAAATCGAATAGGACTCACCCGGGCAACTCGACATATCTATCCTCTTTTGTTTATCTGTCTCTGCTGATGATGTGGTTTGGATCAACCGGGCCTATTTATAGCAGACACTACACAAGTACACAGAACAGTGTCATGGCTGAAGTATCTTTCCTTGTTCGTTCGATTATGAACATGATTCTTCTGCTTAGACATCCAATAAAAATACATGGAGAAGTGCGATTGTCTTGCCAACTTGTCTTTTCTACTGTCGCAGCTTGAAAGGAGCCGGCCGTGGCGGTTCCCTTCTTTTCTTTCTTTTTCTTTTGGTCATTGAAATGGAAATGGACCGGTTCAACGGGTAAAATAAATTAAGAGGAGATATTCAATACTGACCAGTTCAAGGGCGGGGAAAAAACTAAGAGGAATTATTTAGTTAATCTTTATCTGTTGAACTATCCAAGTGACTATTGTTCTCTGCTTCTTCTTTTCTATTAGGGAACACAATGCGGTGCATTACAAAAAAAAAAAAGAAGAAGAAAATTTTAATTCCAATGAATGATATTACATGACAAATTTAGGTATCAAGAAGAAATTCTGGCAGGAAAAATTATCAAAAAAGTCATAAACCTATTATAATTATGCCAATTCAGTCATAAACCTTTTTTTTTTTGCCCTATTCAGTCTTAAACCTTTTGCATTTGTGCTAATTTAGTCCTTCTAATCAACTTTGGCTAGTTGGCGCTAACGTAGATGCCGGAACTGATATGGACGCTGGCGCTGACGTGGATAATTTTTAATATTATCTATTTTTTCAATTTCTTTTCTTTTTCTTTTTGTTTTCTTCTCCTCCTTCCTTCGGTTGGTCGCTGACAAGGGTGAGGTCGGCCTCGCCCAGGCTGAGCCTCACCACTGTCGTTGGGTGTCCACATCAACTCAGGTCGTCGATCCGTCAACGCCAGCATCCACATTAGCATTGGCTGGCGCGGATGGATTGAAGTCCATATTATTAAAAATTGTCCACGTTAGAGCCGGCTGGCAAAGGAATAAGTTGGTACAAATGTAAAAGGTTTAGAACTGGATTGGCACAAAAAAGATTTACGACTGAATTGACATAATTATAATAGGTTTAGGATTTTTTTGGTAAGTTTTCCAATTCCAGCTCATGTTGCAAGAGAATATGCTATAATCAAAAGAAGTTTACAAAGAAATTGTTTTGGATTTACATGCTTTTGCACTTTATGTGATGAATTTTCAATATAGGATGTCACAATTCATAAATGCCTTATTTTCTTTTCAGTAATAACGTTTAAGAAAGTGTAAACATTTTATAATTTAACATAGCATTACTGCCATTTTTTGTCCTATCGAAAGTAAATATTTCATTCATAGTTCAAGAACTCAAGATGATACATGAGATGTTCAAAAGAAAGCAAATCTCAAACTGTAAAGTAAAATAATGAAGCACAAATTGCTATGATAAGCACATCTCATCCTACAAAAAGAGAACTGTCTCAGAGTATCAAAGTAAAACAAATGGCAACCAATCACCGAATCTCGCATCATCACAGGTGATGAACCCATAATGTAATCGCCTTCTACAATACTTTATGGCTTCCTAGTGGGTGGTGCACGCTAAGGTTCAACGTCCTCAACACCATCACTATACAAAAACACCAAAACAAGTTACTTAGGCTTCCAAATCGAGCCCTATATTGGGAGTGATTGAATGAGCATAGAAATGCCTTCAAGAACTCCCAAATCTAAATCTAGATCGGGAAAAAAGAGCTTCTAGATCTGGATCTAGATAAGGAGATGAGAGTTTCCGAAACTTAGAGAAGTTGTTTAATCGCTTCTAGTGTAGTATGAACTCACTATATTCCTCCTCAATCTTAATGAACTACTTGGTTTGGAGGATCTAAAGCAGAGGGTTGATACCTAACATGGAAGCAGAAGATACACCTATCGAGCAGAGAGGAGCATCAGCGACGAGCACACAAAAATAAACTAATGAATAACAATAAAATACTACTAGATCATATTGTGAGAGAAAATCTCAATTCAAGTTGAGAAGATGGAATTTCTTAGTCGAGAGAGCTTGGAGTGGAAGAGAAAAAGGGAACCAGAGAGCGATGTGTGAGAAGAAAAATCGACTTTATTCTCACTTTGAGAAACTTTTAAATAAAGTAAAATAAATAGAATTCAAACCGCGCCTAAGAATCCCAATATCCAAAAGAAATTAATTATTCAGACGATATATTATACTATATATCCTTTTACAGGTCCAAATTTAATAAAGGAGATCATTGTTAACGTAGATATTGAATGCAAGTGTAGCTTTAATTGGCGATCAAGGCTTCACAACAAAGTTTCCTCTTTGGTCCATCGGGAGAAGCAAACGTCTAACGTCAAACTTCTCAAGTCCTAATAGAGAGTCCTAACAACTGTCGGTCTCAGAATGCTTCTGCTGCTCGTTCTCTTACTTTGATCTGCTAATTCTTTATATTTCACTCCTTTAAAATCACCCCCATTGCTCTCGAACCTTAAGACCTCCCTTTGCTTCCTACGAACCAAAACATCCTCAGAATCCGCTCATCGTTCGTAACCTTGAAAGTTCAGTTACATCCATTGGCCGATTCCCCCGTTAAAAGATGCACTCGTCGAGATGATATAGCCTCCACCTAGAACGTTTAACGAGCGTTCGCGACATTGGTTAGTCGCTCCACCCCCGATTGTGCGTTGATGATGACTATATCCTGACGATCACGAAAAGTTCCAACCACAATCCGCCATTGTGAAGCCCTCTCAAACCACGAGGAGCGAGTCGAAAGGTTCAAAACCAGCCGAGCGATCAAATGCCCGAAGACCCTCTCAAGACCCTAGCGAACCCTTTCAATATTCTGGCAAACTCTTGAAACAAGCCACGCTTGCCATGGCAGGATTGCTATGCCATGTTTCAGCGGCCAATTCTGTGTCTAAGGACGAGGAGCAACACTTGACACAGCCAGTACTGCAGGTGATCGAGAGGATATTTTTAATCGGGTCGCCTGAGCGAGAGTTGATAGCAGCAAAGACGATTGACGAGGATGACGAATTGGCGTTATTTGGGAGTTTATAAAACATGTACATGGTGCAAGAAGGAATTCAAGCCGGAGAATGATGTCTACATGTACGATGATCGGCCTTTTTGCTCGTCAGATTGCTGAGACAATCGGATTGCTTTGGATGGGTGCAATAGAAAGGATTTTGGGCTTGGCAAGGAGGATCAGAAGACGATGAAGTCTTTGAGGAAAGAGTTGAATCAGTTGCACAAGTATCTATAGAGATGACTTATTAGGACTTTGTTTCAGAGACAGATGCAGGCAGGGAACTCTCTAGTCTTCATCATCAGTCAATTTAGCTATCGATACAATGATTCTTTTACTTACGTGCACAGTATTTGCAATGATAAATATTTCCCTTCTAATAACTTGCTATATACTCACCGGGAATGCTTCCAATAACAAATTCTTCTTCGTACATGTATACTGTAGGATTTTAACTATGTTTGCGCAGATTAAATTGGAGATTTTGTAGTTTTTCAACTATTTGTTTGTGGTTCAAATAGAGACTCAGAATCAATGGATCACCCCAACTTCTTCAGTCCTGATTTCCGTTGGTTGCTTTGGGCGTCAAAGTTGAAGAAACACTCCTTCGGCCCATTGAAAAGCCCAACTACTGCAGTTGCATGAACATTGAATAATAGATTACTACCTCCCTTTGCAATTCTATGGCTGATTATTTGTGACTTGTGATTGATGCTTCGGATGTAAAAGGATGTTCACAGAATCTTTTCGTTTGATGAGTCAAATCACATGATTTAAACGGCGGTGTCGAGAATTGAGTTCGAAAAAACGATCGTTTAAATAGTTAATATCATGTGAACGCCTTCTTGGATACCCGATATCCAATTCTAATATGCTTTTCTTCGTCATTTAATGTAATACTAATCTAGCAGGCAAGACAGAAGCTTACTTTTATAAGATGCAGAGAATGAGCTTATTTGAATTGTGAGAGTATTAGAGGCTTAATCCTTGTAATGTATCTGCAATAATCTTATAAAAAAATTTACTTGGTTTTCCCTCTTTTTGCTCTGCTTTTCCATCAAAAGAAAGATTTGCTCCAAGTTATTTCTCCAACTACAGACATGAACACCTCGCTCATTCTGATGATTGCAGAAACCCAGTTTACCTATGATATCTGCAACAGGAAATTATGTGTGCGCTTGCTCATACTTGAGTCAAATACCCAAAGGATTTTCCCTTCTTTCCCAGTTCAATGAAAGGGAAAAAGCTTACGTCGTTTGGCTTTCCGTCTCTGATTTTTCCTTCTTCTTTCTTTCCATCTAACCCATCAAGTTTGTCTTGTCGTAATCTCTTAATTTTACTAGCTGTGGACAACAAAAACTTGGAGCCTGTTTGGTAATGTTTATATTCTTTTAAAGTGATTCTGATTAAAATCATATTTTTTTTATTATGTTTTAGATGATTTTTAGAGAATCGGAACGTGTTTGGTAACTGCGAAACATTTCCATTCCCAAATGAAAACGCGTTTGATAACTATATAAAATTTTTATCCCGAAAACAACCAAGTGGTGAGGATTATTAATTTTTAAATATTTCATTTTTTAAAAATATTTTTAATTATTTTTTAAATTTATTTTTAAAAAAATTACATATTTTTAATTTCCCCCTTTTTAATTTTTTAATTTTTTTGTTAAATTTTAAAGTTCATTTTTAAATTTAATTTAAAAATATGTTTAAAAAATTAGTAGTTAGTAAATTTTCAAATCTAATTTTAATTTTTTTAAAGTTTAGAAGTTCATGTGGACATAATCTTTTTAAAAGAATTGAGACTTTGTTCTTTTTTGTGATTCTAAAAAATGTTCCTTTTTTGGAGAAACAATTTTTTTTTTGTTTTTATTTTTGGTCCAAACGGTTTCAGGGAGCAGAATCAGAATTATAATAATTTGCGTTATCATACATGTTTCTAATCCTTTTTTGTTTTGGGGAATTGAAATAAAGGAATAGAAACAGAGAAATAGAAACGTTACCAAACGTATCACTGATGTGTTTAGTGAAATGAATCGCCGTTCATGAGTCATACTAGTGTGATCTAGGTCTCGTGCAATTAGGAAGACATTTTGCTTGTGCAAGCAAAGTAAAATGCAGAAAAATGGGTCGCCCAGAAGATATATGAGATCTAATTAGTATTATGAGAAGAAACACAGACAAGCAGATAGCTGATTTCTGCCCCCAAACTGATCTCATAGGTTCGTGGTGCTTGCCTAGTGGAGTTCAATAAGGTTTTTATTCTACAACATATGATGAATTATGGTCAGAAGGTGTAGGACTTACGCTAACACTGGACTGGAAAATGTAAGGCTAAAGTGACTGCCATATGCTTTCAATAATTGCTACAGAAACACTCCAAAAAAGGTAAAAAAGAGGACCAGCCTTTGACAGGCATTTACATGATGCAATGTT
>JAGVVM010018837.1:0-13280 GCA_019149425.1 Psidium friedrichsthalianum | reverse complement strand
GGTTGTTTTTGCTCACTTGCTCAGTGGGGTATAAAATTTGGGTAAAAATATGAGTGTCTGACCACAGGTTGTCTTGCATGATGTTGTTTTCTTTCATCAGGTGTCTGTATGCTCGATGAAAACAAGGCTAGGATAGAAAAAGATGGATGGCATTTCTTATGATGAAAAGGTCTAGAATGGGATTCAAGGAAGAAAATCATCAATTTAGAACAAATTAGAATTAAAAAAAAATTAAGTTGGCAACACCAAAGGGCTTTTCAAAGAAATGTTTATCAAACAATCTTGCATTCCCGATATGAGGAATTATAACTTTCAGCAGTAATAGCAGTATATCTACGCACTTTAAGATGTTATCAGGTGCATGTAATAGCCATGTTTAATATAATGAAATTGCCATCCACGCTTTCATCCATCAAATGCTTCATCCTTGGTAAGATCTTTTTTATATCATTTCCAAATGTACATGCCTGTACAATGTACCAGATGAAATGTAATGTCAAGACAAGCTACAAGAAGGCTGAGAAATTCCAAAATCGTCAGCCATATCTTGAGTTTGTGACTGCACACCAGATAACGGGAGGGGAGAGAGAGAGAGAGAGAGCATCATGCAAATGCACACCCCAAGTTATGTTAATAAACTTGGAACAGAACATTTGGGGCTTACCACAAGTCCAGAATTGCCCAGTCTGCATTAAAGAATCATCCTTTCCCACACATTCGGAATGATAAACTTTTGAGCAATCTCTGTAGTAAAAAGTATACCTTGAGGCACGCAGAAACAGAATAAATCCATATGGACATGATTGCTAAATAGACACTTTCGATTACAACTAGTGAGTCCAGTACTGATCCGCAAAAATGTGCTTGAGAAAGCTACCCAATAAATGCAAAAAGAGAAGAAACATTAAGACATGTCGACTCCAGGAAAAGAACCAAATACCTTCTTATGAATAATAATAACCCTTGTTGCAAATGGAAAAATTCATATGCAGCCAAAATCAAGGACTTACACGGTTCTATGGTGCTATCAATGTTATACCGTGCAACCGTTACTTTTTGTTACTTTATGACTGGTTTGTTTTAGCACTTGACTAAGGAAAACCATGGCAACGTTGTAAAATAACAAAAAAAAAAACCACAATTAACCATGCTTTTAGTAGGTTATTCAACCATAGAAAATCCAGAGCATACTGTAGTAGAAAAATCCAAAGGCGTCAAATGAGGAAACCCTTTTTTTCCTGTCAACAAGGAAACAGGAAAGTTTGTCACTTTTCAGGATCTTTTGGAGCAACGATGACGACACACAAGGAGAAAATGCAAAGGCCGTGCAAGACTGACACCATAAAAAAAGAAGTTTCAACGCTGGTCTATGACTAATTCACCATTTGTCACCGCATATGCCATTCTTTTGGCCATGCAATGAGTACGGACATCGTTCAAACGGTGCAAACTACAGACCCCATTCACCCTGAAACCACATAAGCACAGCCATGTGAGATCCTGGTAAGAACGACATGGGCTCCAATTGTGATTTACTTGGAGCACGCGGGTCCAGTAGGTCCCCTATTGACGGGGAATATCCCTGGCATTCCTTCACAAGAGAAAAATTGAAAAGGGATTCGTCCAGGAAGGCGCAACCAAACGAGTTCCGCATAGAAAATACGGATGCGCGCGTAATCAGGACCTCGGGAATACCCAGGAATATATCTCGTACACGGAAATCAACGCAGAATATCTCCTGATTGACTCACATTGCCCCAAAATCGCGAAACTTGCACAGGAAACAGAACCAGAGGAATTTCGAACACTCACTTGTGGTCGCACAGAATCAGCTCGCCGCCGTCCTTGAGACATAAATTTAACAATTCTTTTGGCAATTTCCATGGTGCGGAACAAGAGAGATTCTGATGGAGAGCAATCTTTAAGTTCTATTTTTTATTGATACTTGGCTTGAAATTACTCGTGTTTGGTGTAGTGGAGAGACTTGCATATGTGGCTTTAATTTTTGGGCTCTTTTTGCACACGGGTTCACATCCCTGGTGCCCTATAGTAGATTATTCATTCTTCTTCTTTTCCATGAATATTGAATTGTTGAAATTGAGCTTTTGTTATCTATCTAATCCACACATTCTGTTTCAATTATTTTTAAAAACTTTGTTGGATGGCAAATTCTTCATTGATAATTCATATCGTGGGCTCAGTCAAATTTTGATGGTCTTTCGAATGTTTCTGTAGATTATCTTAACTTGCTTCATATATTCATGTGCAATTTGATCCTTCCGTCACCTACTGTTACTTTTTTTTGGCCGAAAAGACAATACGCTTTCATTCAAGAACCTGGAAAGGTTACAGAGGATTGACTGAAGTCGAGACAAAACAGGGAAAAAAGTGGAAGAGGGGGCTTCCTCAGCCAGTTAGGGGGGAGAGAATTAAAGCGCTTCGCTCTAGCTACCCAGTCCGCAGCTAAATTTGCGGAGCGAGGACAGAAATTTAAGCTAACTCGGTCCAATCTCTTCAGCAGAACAATGCAGTCCACAACAATTACACGTTCGGACCATGGGCTTTCCTCCTGGCCCAGTACCCACCGAATGGCTGGCAGGCAATCTGCTTCAATCCGTACACCCGTATCCGGAGAAGCTAGAGCTCCAAGATTTTCTTCAGATTTTCCTCTGTGTACTTTCCATAGGAACTCCAGACCTTCTCTCAAAGCTAGGGTTTCCGCCTGGGTTGCAGACGACGCGCTGAAGCTTCTCGCGAAACCTGAAATCAACACCCCTGAGGCGTCTCGAAGGAGACCCGCAGCAGCAGCCTCCCCTGTTTCGCCTTTCCACGAAGCATCAATATTCAGTTTCAGCCCGTTTTCTCGAGGGGGAGGAGGTATGTGCTCGTTCTGTTTCTGTTTAACTGGCGGGTTCCATGTCATATAAAGTTCACGGAGTTAAATTGCCTCTTCTATGATGGTGCAGGGCTTGGGTACTCTCCTTTTGAAGATCCAATCGTTGCGGGTGGTCCAAATTGACCAAAGAACTTCTGCTAGCAGAGACTGGAACAGGGGGATCTCGGGGGGGCTCTCTCTCCTTATAAGGTTAAGTGCTAACCACTTCTCAATTCTTGTGACTCGCGTTGGAGAGGTGTCGATATTTAGTCTCATGTCTGACCAGATCTCCTTTGTCCAGGAGCATAGGAGGAAGAGATGTTCAGTAGTCTCTGGGGTTTGGCCGCAGAGAGGGCACAGGGGGTCAGGTATGATTTTCCTTCTAAAAAGGTTATCCTTAGTCGGTAGGGCGTTATTGCATATACTCTAGAGAAGGATACGCACCTTTGGGCTGGTCTGGGTTTGCCATATCCTAGTCCATAGGTTCCTCGGAGGCCTGTAGGAAGTCGATGCCATCGCTTTTGTAGCCTCATCGCCCTCTGCCTTTATCTTGTTGTAGGCCGTCTTAACCGTATAGGTCCCTTCCTTGTTCCCTGTCCACATTAATCGATCCTCGGAGGGGTAATGACTGAGAGGGGTTCTGAGTATCTCTTGAGCCATATCGTCGTTAAAACACCCAGAGATCAGTTACTGCTTCCATTCATGGGTATCCTGGTCAATGATGTCTGCAACTAGTATAGGTTCATACTGGTTTATCGAGCCTACAAAACTGGCTGAAGGAAGCCATTTGTCTGCCCTGATTTTAATCCTTCTGCCGTCTCCCACAATCCACTTGGTGGCTGGTTCGATTGCATCTCTTCCGGCTAAAAGACTCTGCCATCCCCAGGAGGGTCGATGCCCTCTCTTTGCGGTCCACACATTTCCCTCAGGGAAATAGATTCCTTTCAAAGTCTGGCCCCATAATGAATTAGGGGATTGGTCCAACCTCCACACCTGTTTACCGAGCATAGCTTTGTTGAAGGCGATTAAATCTCTGAAACCTAACCCACCCATATCCTTTCTTTGTTTCAAAAGCTCCCATTTCCTCCAATGAATGCCTTCTTTGTTTGCCTTTTGCTTCCACCAGAACACGGCAATCCTTCTCTCAATATTTCTGCAGACAGATAGTGGGAGCTTAAAAATGGACATGGCATATTGTGGTAACGCCTGGACCACTGTTTTTATCAGAATTTCTTTTCCTGCTTTGGATATAAGCCTTTCTTTCCATCCCTCCAGTTTTGAGTTTACTCTTGCGAGGACCCAGCTATACATATCTTTTTTCGATCGACCCCAGTCAGAGGGAATACCTAGGTAATTTCCAGTTTTGTCCAGGATAGGAACTCTCAATTCTTCAGCCAAATTCCTTTTAAGCCTATCAGGGCAGCCCTTGCTGAAATAAATTTCAGATTTGTTTTGGTTGAGGGCTTGTCCCGACGCATAGCAGTACTGGTTCAGGATATTACCCACATTTTGACACTCCATTAGAGTTCCATCTAGAAAGAAAATAGCATCGTCCGCAAACAGTAGGTGTGATAAGGTAGGACATCCCCTGTTCAGCTTAATACCCTTAATCGTGCCTTCCGCCACAGCCTTGTTCATCAATGAAGATAGAGAGTTGGACATAATAATGAACAGATAAGGCGACAGCGGGTCTCCTTGTCTAATTCCCTTGGAGGGTTGAAAGTATTCCTGAGATTCCCCGTTCACTCGAATGCTAAAGGAGACTGTGGAGATACAGTACCTAATCCACTTGATCCACTGGTCGCAGAACCCCATTCTACGCATACAATCGCACAGAAAATCCCATTCTACTCTGTCATATTCTTTTTGCATGTCCATCTTCAGCACTGCTTGGAATTTCCTCTCCCTATTTCTGATTCTTAACTGGTGCAAGACTTCCTGAACCACAAAAATATTATCTTGAATCTGTCTACCACTTACGAACGCGCTTTGTTCTAGTGCAATCAAGTCAGACAGCCATGGCTTCAAACGATTTGCCAGCACTTTAGATATGATCTTATAACTAAAATTGCATAAGCTTATGGGTCTAAATTGAGAGATTGTTTCCGGGTGAGCCACTTTTGGAACGAGAGCTATGTGAGTCTGGTTTATGGACGGGTCAAAAGTACCTGTTAAGAAGAATTTGTTGACCAGGTGGAAAACGTCCACTTCAATACTCTCCCAATTCTGGTGATAAAATTGTCCATTTAGTCCGTCGGGCCCCGGTGCTTTTGCTGTCCCCATTTGAAATACCGCCAGTTTTATCTCCTCCATATAGATGTTCTTGGTCAGTGCAGTGTTCATCTCTTCCTTAACTAGCACTGGGCATTGGTTGAGTACTGGCTGCGTGTTTCTTTCTCCCGAAGACTTGTACAAGGCTTTGTAGAAGGAGGTGATGTGGTTCTTAAGCTCCATTAGATCCCTGCACCATGAATCGTCCTCCAGCTTTAACATAGTGATTCTGTTTCGTTGTCTACGCGGGATAGTTGTAGCGTGAAAATATTTTGTGTTTCGATCTCCCCATTTCAGCCAGTTTATCCTTGACCACATACTCCAAAACATCTCTTCTTGTCTCCACAGCCTCTCAATCTGCTCCTTTGAGTGCCTTAATAGCTCGATTCTGTCCCCATTCGGGTTATTTGTGCAATCCGTGACCGTCTTCATTAAGATCCCGATCTGCCTCTGTGCATTTTTAAATTTACGCCTACTCCATTTAGTAAGGGCTATCCCTACCTCTTTTGTCTTGCTACTGAAATCGGTGTTGTGCCGGTTCCTTCCACCCTAGGCTTCTTTTATGATTTCCTTGCATTCCGAATCATCTAGCTAGAACGCTTCGAAACGAAATTCTTTACTCTTCTTAACTGGAGGTTGGAAACAGGAAATAAGAATAGGACTGTGATCTGAGCCAACGGCTGGTAGCGTAAACACTTCTGCCTCCGGGAACATCACCCTCCACTCCATGTTGCAGACGGCTCTATCCAATCTTTTCCTGACCAGGTCAGATCCATTCCTATTGTTCACCCAGGTAAATGCGCACCCTTTGCTCTACAAGTCCATAAGGGCACAATCATTCAGCATCTCTTGGAAAGCAGCCATTCTGTAATACTCGGCCTCTCTCTTCCCACACTTTTCCCATTGATAGAGGATCTCATTGAAGTCTCCCACACATAGCCAAGGAAGCCTATTAACTCTATAAATATCCCTCAATCTTTGCCACAGTAACCTTCTCTCTTGAAAGTTGGTAGACGCATGTAAAAGGGACAATCTGAAATCTTTCCTGCACCTTGGGATTTTGCAGATCAGGTCAATAAGCCCCTCCTCACTCTCGTTCATCTCCATATTCACATCATCATCCCACATCACTGTCATCTCCCCTGCTGCTCCAATTGGGTCAATAGTTACTGCACCGTTGAACTTTAACCTCATTCTCACTCTATCCACCATATCCCTCTTATTTTTTGTCTCCATAAGGAAAATAACTTTGGGTCTTTCAGCAGCCACTAGGGCTCTAAGATTCTAGATTGTCAGGGTAGAACCCAGCCCTTGACAATTCCAGCTTAGAATATTCACTTATCCCCTGGTGGCTTATTAGGGCTAGCCACCAAAGCCCATTCTATAGAGCCGTCATCAACATGGATCGGTGTGTCATGGAGCTTAGCATCCTCTAAAAGGAGGTTGGTTGCCCCCATTTGTCTTTTAAATTTCTTGGCCACAGGTCGAATATTCGACCTGTGGCCAAGAAATTTAAAAGACAAATGGGGGCAACCAACCTCCTTTTAGAGGATGCTAAGCTCCATGACACACCGATCCATGTTGATGACGGCTCTATAGAATGGGCTTTGGTGGCTAGCCCTAATAAGCCACCAGGGGATAAGTGAATATTCTAAGCTGGAATTGTCAAGGGCTGGGTTCTACCCTGACAATCTAGAATCTTAGAGCCCTAGTGGCTGCTGAAAGACCCAAAGTTATTTTCCTTATGGAGACAAAAAATAAGAGGGATATGGTGGATAGAGTGAGAATGAGGTTAAAGTTCAACGGTGCAGTAACTATTGACCCAATTGGAGCAGCAGGGGAGATGACAGTGATGTGGGATGATGATGTGAATATGGAGATGAACGAGAGTGAGGAGGGGCTTATTGACCTGATCTGCAAAATCCCAAGGTGCAGGAAAGATTTCAGATTGTCCCTTTTACATGCGTCTACCAACTTTCAAGAGAGAAGGTTACTGTGGCAAAGATTGAGGGATATTTATAGAGTTAATAGGCTTCCTTGGCTATGTGTGGGAGACTTCAATGAGATCCTCTATCAATGGGAAAAGTGTGGGAAGAGAGAGGCCGAGTATTACAGAATGGCTGCTTTCCAAGAGATGCTGAATGATTGTGCCCTTATGGACTTGTAGAGCAAAGGGTGCGCATTTACCTGGGTGAACAATAGGAATGGATCTGACCTGGTCAGGAAAAGATTGGATAGAGCCGTCTGCAACATGGAGTGGAGGGTGATGTTCCCGGAGGCAGAAGTGTTTACGCTACCAGCCGTTGGCTCAGATCACAGTCCTATTCTTATTTCCTGTTTCCAACCTCCAGTTAAGAAGAGTAAAGAATTTCGTTTCGAAGCGTTCTAGCTAGATGATTCGGAATGCAAGGAAATCATAAAAGAAGCCTAGGGTGGAAGGAACCGGCACAACACCGATTTCAGTAGCAAGACAAAAGAGGTAGGGATAGCCCTTACTAAATGGAGTAGGCGTAAATTTAAAAATGCACAGAGGCAGATCGGGATCTTAATGAAGACGGTCACGGATTGCACAAATAACCCGAATGGGGACAGAATCGAGCTATTAAGGCACTCAAAGGAGCAGATTGAGAGGCTGTGGAGACAAGAAGAGATGTTTTGGAGTATGTGGTCAAGGATAAACTGGCTGAAATGGGGAGATCGAAACACAAAATATTTTCACGCTACAACTATCCCGCGTAGACAACGAAACAGAATCACTATGTTAAAGCTGGAGGACGATTCATGGTGCAGGGATCTAATGGAGCTTAAGAACCACATCACCTCCTTCTACAAAGCCTTGTACAAGTCTTCGGGAGAAAGAAACACGCAGCCAGTACTCAACCAATGCCCAGTGCTAGTTAAGGAAGAGATGAACACTGCACTGACCAAGAACATCTATATGGAGGAGATAAAACTGGCGGTATTTCAAATGGGGACAGCAAAAGCACCGGGGCCCGACGGACTAAATGGACAATTTTATCACCAGAATTGGGAGAGTATTGAAGTGGACGTTTTCCACCTGGTCAACAAATTCTTCTTAACAGGTACTTTTGACCCGTCCATAAACCAGACTCACATAGCTCTCGTTCCAAAAGTGGCTCACCCGGAAACAATCTCTCAATTTAGACCCATAAGCTTATGCAATTTTAGTTATAAGATCATATCTAAAGTGCTGGCAAATCGTTTGAAGCCATGGCTGTCTGACTTGATTGCACTAGAACAAAGCGCGTTCGTAAGTGGTAGACAGATTCAAGATAATATTTTTGTGGTTCAGGAAGTCTTGCACCAGTTAAGAATCAGAAATAGGGAGAGGAAATTCCAAGCAGTGCTGAAGATGGACATGCAAAAAGAATATGACAGAGTAGAATGGGATTTTCTGTGCGATTGTATGCGTAGAATGGGGTTCTGCGACCAGTGGATCAAGTGGATTAGGTACTGTATCTCCACAGTCTCCTTTAGCATTCGAGTGAACGGGGAATCTCAGGAATACTTTCAACCCTCCAAGGGAATTAGACAAGGAGACCCGCTGTCGCCTTATCTGTTCATTATTATGTCCAACTCTCTATCTTCATTGATGAACAAGGCTGTGGCGGAAGGCACGATTAAGGGTATTAAGCTGAACAGGGGATGTCCTACCTTATCACACCTACTGTTTGCGGACGATGCTATTTTCTTTCTAGATGGAACTCTAATGGAGTGTCAAAATGTGGGTAATATCCTGAACCAGTACTGCTATGCGTCGGGACAAGCCCTCAACCAAAACAAATCTGAAATTTATTTCAGCAAGGGCTGCCCTGATAGGCTTAAAAGGAATTTGGCTGAAGAATTGAGAGTTCCTATCCTGGACAAAACTGGAAATTACCTAGGTATTCCCTCTGACTGGGGTCGATCGAAAAAAGATATGTATAGCTGGGTCCTCGCAAGAGTAAACTCAAAACTGGAGGGATGGAAAGAAAGGCTTATATCCAAAGCAGGAAAAGAAATTCTGATAAAAACAGTGGTCCAGGCGTTACCACAATATGCCATGTCCATTTTTAAGCTCCCACTATCTGTCTGCAGAAATATTGAGAGAAGGATTGCCGTGTTCTGGTGGAAGCAAAAGGCAAACAAAGAAGGCATTCATTGGAGGAAATGGGAGCTTTTGAAACAAAGAAAGGATATGGGTGGGTTAGGTTTCAGAGATTTAATCGCCTTCAACAAAGCTATGCTCGGTAAACAGGTGTGGAGGTTGGACCAATCCCCTAATTCATTATGGGGCCAGACTTTGAAAGGAATCTATTTCCCTGAGGGAAATGTGTGGACCGCAAAGAGAGGGCATCGACCCTCCTGGGGATGGCAGAGTCTTTTAGCCGGAAGAGATGCAATCGAACCAGCCACCAAGTGGATTGTGGGAGACGGCAGAAGGATTAAAATCAGGGCAGACAAATGGCTTCCTTCAGCCAGTTTTGTAGGCTCGATAAACCAGTATGAACCTATACTAGTTGCAGACATCATTGACCAGGATACCCATGAATGGAAGCAGTAACTGATCTCTGGGTGTTTTAACGACGATATGGCTCAAGAGATACTCAGAACCCCTCTCAGTCATTACCCCTCCGAGGATCGATTAATGTGGACAGGGAACAAGGAAGGGACCTATACGGTTAAGACGGCCTACAACAAGATAAAGGCAGAGGGCGATGAGGCTACAAAAGCGATGGCATCGACTTCCTACAGGCCTCCGAGGAACCTATGGACTAGGATATGGCAAACCCAGACCAGCCCAAAGGTGCGTATCCTTCTCTAGAGTATATGCAATAACGCCCTACCGACTAAGGATAACCTTTTTAGAAGGAAAATCATACCTGACCCCCTGTGCCCTCTCTGCGGCCAAACCCCAGAGACTACTGAACATCTCTTCCTCCTATGCTCCTGGACAAAGGAGATCTGGTCAGACATGAGACTAAATATCGACACCTCTCCAACGCGAGTCACAAGAATTGAGAAGTGGTTAGCACTTAACCTTATAAGGAGAGAGAGCCCCCCCGAGATCCCCCTGTTCCAGTCTCTGCTAGCAGAAGTTCTTTGGTCAATTTGGACCACCCGCAACGATTGGATCTTCAAAAGGAGAGTACCCAAGCCCTGCACCATCATAGAAGAGGCAATTTAACTCCGTGAACTTTATATGACATGGAACCCGCCAGTTAAACAGAAACAGAACGAGCACATACCTCCTCCCCCTCGAGAAAACGGGCTGAAACTGAATATTGATGCTTCGTGGAAAGGCGAAACAGGGGAGGCTGCTGCTGCGGGTCTCCTTCGAGACGCCTCAGGGGTGTTGATTTCAGGTTTCGCGAGAAGCTTCAGCGCGTCGTCTGCAACCCAGGCGGAAACCCTAGCTTTGAGAGAAGGTCTGGAGTTCCTATGGAAAGTACACAGAGGAAAATCTGAAGAAAATCTTGGAGCTCTAGCTTCTCCGGATACGGTGTACGGATTGAAGCAGATTGCCTGCCAGCCATTCGGTGGGTACTGGGCCAGGAGGAAAGCCATGGTCCGAACGTGTAATTGTTGTGGACTGCATTGTTCTGCTGAAGAGATTGGACCGAGTTAGCTTAAATTTCTGTCCTCGCTCCGCAAATTTAGCTGCGGACTGGGTAGCTAGAGCGAAGCGCTTTAATTCTCTCCCCCCTAACTGGCTGAGGAAGCCCCCTCTTCCACTTTTTCCCTGTTTTGTCTCGACTTCAGTCAATCCTCTGTAACCTTTCCAGGTTCTTGAATGAAAGCGTATTGTCTTTTCGGCCAAAAAAAAGTAACAGTAGGTGACGGAAGGATCAAATTGCACATGAATATATGAAGCAAGTTAAGATAATCTACAGAAACATTCGAAAGACCATCAAAATTGACTGAGCCCACGATATGAATTATCAATGAAGAATTTGCCATCCAACAAAGTTTTTAAAAATAATTGAAACAGAATGTGTGGATTAGATAGATAACAAAAGCTCAATTTCAACAATTCAATATTCATGGAAAAGAAGAAGAATGAATAATCTACTATAGGGCACCAAGGGATGTGAACCCGTGTGCAAAAAGAGCCCAAAAAATTAAAGCCACATATGCAAGTCTCTCCACTACACCAAACACGAGTAATTTCAAGCCAAGTATCAATAAAAAATAGAACTTAAAGATTGCTCTCCATCAGAATCTCTCTTGTTCCGCACCATGGAAATTGCCAAAAGAATTGTTAAATTTATGTCTCAAGGACGGCGGCGAGCTGATTCTGTGCGACCACAAGTGAGTGTTCGAAATTCCTCTGGTTCTGTTTCCTGTGCAAGTTTCGCGATTTTGGGGCAATGTGAGTCAATCAGGAGATATTCTGCGTTGATTTCCGTGTACGAGATATATTCCTGGGTATTCCCGAGGTCCTGATTACGCGCGCATCCGTATTTTCTATGCGGAACTCGTTTGGTTGCGCCTTCCTGGACGAATCCCTTTTCAATTTTTCTCTTGTGAAGGAATGCCAGGGATATTCCCCGTCAATAGGGGACCTACTGGACCCGCGTGCTCCAAGTAAATCACAATTGGAGCCCATGTCGTTCTTACCAGGATCTCACATGGCTGTGCTTATGTGGTTTCAGGGTGAATGGGGTCTGTAGTTTGCACCGTTTGAACGATGTCCGTACTCATTGCATGGCCAAAAGAATGGCATATGCGGTGACAAATGGTGAATTAGTCATAGACCAGCGTTGAAACTTCTTTTTTTATGGTGTCAGTCTTGCACGGCCTTTGCATTTTCTCCTTGTGTGTCGTCATCGTTGCTCCAAAAGATCCTGAAAAGTGACAAACTTTCCTGTTTCCTTGTTGACAGGAAAAAAAGGGGTTTCCTCATTTGACGCCTTTGGATTTTTCTACTACAGTATGCTCTGGATTTTCTATGGTTGAATAACCTACTAAAAGCATGGTTAATTGTGGTTTTTTTTTTTTGTTATTTTACAACGTTGCCATGGTTTTCCTTAGTCAAGTGCTAAAACAAACCAGTCATAAAGTAACAAAAAGTAACGGTTGCACGGTATAACATTGATAGCACCATAGAACCGTGTAAGTCCTTGATTTGGCTGCATATGAATTTTTCCATTTGCAACAAGGGTTATTATTATTCATAAGAAGGTATTTGGTTCTTTTCCTGGAGTCGACATGTCTTAATGTTTCTTCTCTTTTTGCATTTATTGGGTAGCTTTCTCAAGCACATTTTTGCGGATCAGTACTGGACTCACTAGTTGTAATCGAAAGTGTCTATTTAGCAATCATGTCCATATGGATTTATTCTGTTTCTGCGTGCCTCAAGGTATACTTTTTACTACAGAGATTGCTCAAAAGTTATCATTCCGAATGTGTGGGAAAGGATGATTCTTTAATGCAGACTGGGCAATTCTGGACTTGTGGTAAGCCCCAAATGTTCTGTTCCAAGTTTATTAACATAACTTGGGGTGTGCATTTGCATGATGCTCTCTCTCTCTCTCTCTCCCCTCCCGTTATCTGGTGTGCAGTCACAAACTCAAGATATGGCTGACGATTTTGGAATTTCTCAGCCTTCTTGTAGCTTGTCTTGACATTACATTTCATCTGGTACATTGTACAGGCATGTACATTTGGAAATGATATAAAAAAGATCTTACCAAGGATGAAGCATTTGATGGATGAAAGCGTGGATGGCAATTTCATTATATTAAACATGGCTATTACATGCACCTGATAACATCTTAAAGTGCGTAGATATACTGCTATTACTGCTGAAAGTTATAATTCCTCATATCGGGAATGCAAGATTGTTTGATAAACATTTCTTTGAAAAGCCCTTTGGTGTTGCCAACTTAATTTTTTTTTAATTCTAATTTGTTCTAAATTGATGATTTTCTTCCTTGAATCCCATTCTAGACCTTTTTCATCATAAGAAATGCCATCCATCTTTTTCTATCCTAGCCTTGTTTCATCGAGCATACAGACACCTGATGAAAGAAAACAACATCATGCAAGACAACCTGTGGTCAGACACTCATATTTTTACCCAAATTTATACCCCACTGAGCAAGTGAGCCAAAAACAACCAAAAACAACC
>JAGVVM010018836.1:15000-50000 GCA_019149425.1 Psidium friedrichsthalianum | reverse complement strand
TTTTTTTTTTTGTTTTTTTTTTTTTTTTTTTTTTTTTTTTTTTTTTTTTTTTTTTTTTTTTTTTTTTTTTTTTTTTTTTTTTTTTTTTTTTTTTTTTTTTTTTTTTTTTTTTTTTTTTTTTTTTTTTTTTTTTTTTTTTTTTTTTTTTTTTTTTTTTTTTTTTTTTTTTTTTTTTTTTTTTTTTTTTTTTTTTTTTTTTTTTTTTTTTTTTTTTTTTTTTTTTTTTTTTTTTTTGTTTTTTTTTTTTTTTTTTTTTTTTTTTTTTTTTTTTTTTTTTTTTTTTTTTTTTTTTTTTTTTTTTTTTTTTTTTTTTTTTTTTTTTTTTTTTTTTTTTTTTTTTTTTTTTTTTTTTTTTTTTTTTGTTTTTTTTTTTTTTTTTTTTTTTTTTTTTTTTTTTTTTTTTTTTTTTTTTTTTTTTTTTTTTTTTTTTTTTTTTTTTTTTTTTTTTTTTTTTTTTTTGTTTTTTTTTTTTTTTTTTTTTTTTTTTTTTTTTTTTTTTTTTTTTTTTTTTTTTTTTTTTTTTTTTTTTTTTTTTTTTTTTTTTTTTTTTTTTTTTTTTTTTTTTTTTTTTTTTTTTTTTTTTTTTTTTTTTTTTTTTTTGTTTTTTTTTTTTTTTTTTTTTTTTTTTTTTTTTTTTTTTTTTTTTTTTTTTTTTTTTTTTTTTTTTTTTTTTTTTTTTTTTTTTTTTTTTTTTTTTTTTTTTTTTTTTTTTTTTTTTTTTTTTTTTTTTTTTTTTTTTTTTTTTTTTTTTTTTTTTTTTTTTTTTTTTTTTTTTTTTTTTTTTTTTTTTTTTTTTTTTTTTTTTTTTTTTTTTTTTTTTTTTTTTTTTTTTTTTTTTTTTTTTTTTTTTTTTTTTTTTTTTTTTTTTTTTTTTTTTTTTTTTTTTTTTTTTTTTTTTTTTTTTTTTTTTTTTTTTTTTTTTTTTTTTTTTTTTTTTTTTTTTTTTTTTTTTTTTTTTTTTTTTTTTTTTTTTTTTTTTTTTTTTTTTTTTTTTTTTTTTTTTTTTTTTTTTTTTTTTTTTTTTTTTTTTTTTTTTTTTTTTTTTTTTTTTTTTTTTTTTTTTTTTTTTTTTTTTTTTTTTTTTTTTTTTTTTTTTTTTTTTTTTTTTTTTTTTTTTTTTTTTTTTTTTTTTTTTTTTTTTTTTTTTTTTTTTTTTTTTTTTTTTTTTTTTTTTTTTTTTTTTTTTTTTTTTTTTTTTTTTTTTTTTTTTTTTTTTTTTTTTTTTTTTTTTTTTTTTTTTTTTTTTTTTTTTTTTTTTTTTTTTTTTTTTTTTTTTTTTTTTTTTTTTTTTTTTTTTTTTTTTTTTTTTTTTTTTTTTTTTTTTTTTTTTTTTTTTTTTTTTTTTTTTTTTTTTTTTTTTTTTTTTTTTTTTTTTTTTTTTTTTTTTTTTTTTTTTTTTTTTTTTTTTTTTTTTTTTTTTTTTTTTTTTTTTTTTTTTTTTTTTTTTTTTTTTTTTTTTTTTTTTTTTTTTTGTTTTTTTTTTTTTTTTTTTTTTTTTTTTTTTTTTTTTTTTTTTTTTTTTTTTTTTTTTTTTTTTTTTTTTTTTTTTTTTTTTTTTTTTTTTTTTTTTTTTTTTTTTTTTTTTTTTTTTTTTTTTTTTTTTTTTTTTTTTTTTTTTTTTTTTTTGTTTTTTTTTTTTTTTTTTTTTTTTTTTTTTTTTTTTTTTTTTTTTTTTTTTTTTTTTTTTTTTTTTTTTTTTTTTTTTTTTTTTTTTTTTTTTTTTTTTTTTTTTTTTTTTTTTTTTTTTTTTTTTTTTGTTTTTTTTTTTTTTTTTTTTTTTTTTTTTTTTTTTTTTTTTTTTTTTTTTTTTTTTTTTTTTTTTTTTTTTTTTTTTTTTTTTTTTTTTTTTTTTTTTTTTTTTTTTTTTTTTTTTTTTTTTTTTTTTTTTTTTTTTTTTTTTTTTTTTTTTTTTTTTTTTTTTTTTTTTTTTTTTTTTTTTTTTTTTTTTTTTTTTTTTTTTTTTTTTTTTTTTTTTTTTTTTTTTTTTTTTTTTTTTTGTTTTTTTTTTTTTTTTTTTTTTTTTTTTTTTTTTTTGTTTTTTTTTTTTTTTTTTTTTTTTTTTTTTTTTTTTTTTTTTTTTTTTTTTTGTTTTTTTTTTTTTTTTTTTTTTTTTTTTTTTTTTTTTTTTTTTTTTTTTTTTTTTTTTTTTTTTTTTTTTTTTTTTTTTTTTTTTTTTTTTTTTTTTTTTTTTTTTTTTTTTTTTGTTTTTTTTTTTTTTTTTTTTTTTTTTTTTTTTTTTTTTTTTTTTTTTTTTTTTTTTTTTTTTTTTTTTTTTTTTTTTTTTTTTTTTTTTTTTTTTTTTTTTTTTTTTTTTTTTTTTTTTTTTTTTTTTTTTTTTTTTTTTTTTTTTTTTTTTTTTTTTTTTTTTTTTTTTTTTTTTTTTTTTTTTTTTTTTTTTTTTTGTTTTTTTTTTTTTTTTTTTTTTTTTTTTTTTTTTTTTTTTTTTTTTTTTTTTTTTTTTTTTTTTTTTTTTTTTTTTTTTTTTTTTTTTTTTTTTTTTTTTTTTTTTTTTTTTTTTTTTTTTTTTTTTTTTTTTTTTTTTTTTTTTTTTTTTTTTTTTTTTTTTTTTTTTTTTTTTTTTTTTTTTTTTTTTTTTTTTTTTTTTTTTTTTTTTTTTTTTTTTTTTTTTTTTTTTTTTTTTTTTTTTTTTTTTTTTTTTTTTGTTTTTTTTTTTTTTTTTTTTTTTTTTTTTTTTTTTTTTTTTTTTTTTTTTTTTTTTTTTTTTTTTTTTTTTTTTTTTTTTTTTTTTTTTTTTTTTTTTTTTTTTTTTGTTTTTTTTTTTTTTTTTTTTTTTTTTTTTTTTTTTTTTTTGTTTTTTTTTTTTTTTTTTTTTTTTTTTTTTTTTTTTTTTTTTTTTTTTTTTTTTTTTTTTTTTTTTTTTTTTTTTTTTTTTTTTTTTTTTTTTTTTTTTTTTTTTTTTTTTTTTTTTTTTTTTTTTTTTTTTTTTTTTTTTTTTTTTTTTTTTTTTTTTTTTTTTTTTTTTTTTTTTTTTTTTTTTTTTTTTTTTTTTTTTTTTTTTTTTTTTTTTTTTTTTTTTTTTTTTTTTTTTTTTTTTTTTTTTTTTTTTTTTTTTTTTTTTTTTTTTTTTTTTTTTTTTTTTTTTTTTTTTTTTTTTTTTTTTTTTTTTTTTTTTTTTTTTTTTTTTTTTTTTTTTTTTTTTTTTTTTTTTTTTTTTTTTTTTTTTTTTTTTTTTTTTTTTTTTTTTTTTTTTTTTTTTTTTTTTTTTTTTTTTTTTTTTTTTTTTTTTTTTTTTTTTTTTTTTTTTTTTTTTTTTTTTTTTTTTGTTTTTTTTTTTTTTTTTTTTTTTTTTTTTTTTTTTTTTTTTTTTTTTTTTTTTTTTTTTTTTTTTTTTTTTTTTTTTTTTTTTTTTTTTTTTTTTTTTTTTTTTTTTTTTTTTTTTTTTTTTTTTTTTTTTTTTTTTTTTTTTTTTTTTTTTTTTTTTTTTTTTTTTTTTTTTTTTTTTTTTTTTTTTTTTTTTTTTTTTTTTTTTTTTTTTTTTTTTTTTTTTTTTTTTTTTTTTTTTTTTTTTTTTTTTTTTTTTTTTTTTTTTTTTTTTTTTTTTTTTTTTTTTTTTTTTTTTTTTTTTTTTTTTTTTTTTTTTTTTTTTTTTTTTTTTTTGTTTTTTTTTTTTTTTTTTTTTTTTTTTTTTTTTTTTTTTTTTTTTTTTTTTTTTTTTTTTTTTTTTTTTTTTTTTTTTTTTTTTTTTTTTTTTTTTTTTTTTTTTTTTTTTTTTTTTTTTTTTTTTTTTTTTTTTTTTTTTTTTTTTTTTTTTTTTTTTTTTTTTTTTTTTTTTTTTTTTTTTTTTTTTTTTTTTTTTTTTTTTTTTTTTTTTTTTTTTTTTTTTTTTTTTTTTTTTTTTTTTTTTTTTTTTTTTTTTTTTTTTTTTTTTTTTTTTTTTTTTTTTTTTTTTTTTTTTTTTTTTTTTTTTTTTTTTTTTTTTTTTTTTTTTTTTTTTTTTTTTTTTTTTTTTTTTTTTTTTTTTTTTTTTTTTTTTTTTTTTTTTTTTTTTTTTTTTTTTTTGTTTTTTTTTTTTTTTTTTTTTTTTTTTTTTTTTTTTTTTTTTTTTTTTTTTTTTTTTTTTTTTTTTTTTTTTTTTTTTTTTTTTTTTTTTTTTTTTTTTTTTTTTTTTTTTTTTTTTTTTTTTTTTTTTTTTTTTTTTTTTTTTTTTTTTTTTTTTTTTTTTTTTTTTTTTTTTTTTTTTTGTTTTTTTTTTTTTTTTTTTTTTTTTTTTTTTTTTTTTTTTTTTTTTTTTTTTTTTTTTTTTTTTTTTTTTTTTTTTTTTTTTTTTTTTTTTTTTTTTTTTTTTTTTTTTTTTTGTTTTTTTTTTTTTTTTTTTTTTTTTTTTTTTTTTTTTTTTTTTTTTTTTTTTTTTTTTTTTTTTTTTTTTTTTTTTTTTTTTTTTTTTTTTTTTTTTTTTTTTTTTTTTTTTTTTTTTTTTTTTTTTTTTTTTTTTTTTTTTTTTTTTTTTTTTTTTTTTTTTTTTTTTTTTTTTTTTTTTTTTTTTTTTTTTTTTTTTTTTTTTTTTTTTTTTTTTTTTTTTTTTTTTTTTTTTTTTTTTTTTTTTTTTTTTTTTTTTTTTTTTTTTTTTTTTTTTTTTTTTTTTTTTTTTTTTTTTTTTTTTTTTTTTTTTTTTTTGTTTTTTTTTTTTTTTTTTTTTTTTTTTTTTTTTTTTTTTTTTTTTTTTTTTTTTTTTTTTTTTTTTTTTTTTTTTTTTTTTTTTTTTTTTTTTTTTTTTTTTTTTTTTTTTTTTTTTTTTTTTTTTTTTTTTTTTTTTTTTTTTTTTTTTTTTTTTTTTTTTTTTTTTTTTTTTTTTTTTTTTTTTTTTTTTTTTTTTTTTTTTTTTTTTTTTTTTTTTTGTTTTTTTTTTTTTTTTTTTTTTTTTTTTTTTTTTTTTTTTTTTTTTTTTTTTTTTTTTTTTTTTTTTTTTTTTTTTTTTTTTTTTGTTTTTTTTTTTTTTTTTTTTTTTTTTTTTTTTTTTTTTTTTTTTTTTTTTTTTTTTTTTTTTTTTTTTTTTTTTTTTTTTTTTTTTTTTTTTTTTTTTTTTTTTTTTTTTTTTTTTTTTTTTTTTTTTTTTTTTTTTTTTTTTTTTTTTTTTTTTTTTTTTTTTTTTTTTTTTTTTTTTTTTTTTTTTTTTTTTTTTTTTTTTTTTTTTTTTTTTTTTTTTTTTTTTTTTTTTTTTTTTTTTTTTTTTTTTTTTTTTTTTTTTTTTTTTTTTTTTTTTTTTTTTTTTTTTTTTTTTTTTTTTTTTTTTTTTTTTTTTTTTTTTTTTTTTTTTTTTTTTTTTTTTTTTTTTTTTTTTTTTTTTTTTTTTTTTTTTTTTTTTTTTTTTTTTTTTTTTTTTTTTTTTTTTTGTTTTTTTTTTTTTTTTTTTTTTTTTTTTTTTTTTTTTTTTTTTTTTTTTTTTTTTTTTTTTTTTTTTTTTTTTTTTTTTTTTTTTTTTTTTTTTTTTTTTTTTTTTTTTTTTTTTTTTTTTTTTTTTTTTTTTTTTTTTTTTTTTTTTTTTTTTTTTTTTTTTTTTTTTTTTTTTTTTTTTTTTTTTTTTTTTTTTTTTTTTTTTTTTTTTTTTTTTTTTTTTTTTTTTTTTTTTTTTTTTTTTTTTTTTTTTTTTTTTTTTTTTTTTTTTTTTTTTTTTTTTTTTTTTTTTTTTTTTTTTTTTTTTTTTTTTTTTTTTTTTTTTTTTTTTTTTTTTTTTTTTTTTTTTTTTTTTTTTTTTTTTTTTTTTTTTTTTTTTTTTTTTTTTTTTTTTTTTTTTTTTTTTTTTTTTTTTTTTTTTTTTTTTTTTTTTTTTTTTTTTTTTTTTTTTTTTTTTTTTTTTTTTTTTTTTTTTTTTTTTTTTTTTTTTTTTTTTTTTTTTTTTTTTTTTTTTTTTTTTTTTTTTTTTTTTTTTTTTTTTTTTTTTTTTTTTTTTTTTTTTTTTTTTTTTTTTTTTTTTTTTTTTTTTTTTTTTTTTTTTTTTTTTTTTTTTTTTTTTTTTTTTTTTTTTTTTTTTTTTTTTTTTTTTTTTTTTTTTTTTTTTTTTTTTTTTTTTTTTTTTTTTTTTTTTTTTTTTTTTTTTTTTTTTTTTTTTTTTTTTTTTTTTTTTTTTTTTTTTTTTTTTTTTTTTTTTTTTTTTTTTTTTTTTTTTTTTTTTTTTTTTTTTTTTTTTTTTTTTTTTTTTTTTTTTTTTTTTTTTTTTTTTTTTTTTTTTTTTTTTTTTTTTTTTTTTTTTTTTTTTTTTTTTTTTTTTTTTTTTTTTTTTTTTTTTTTTTTTTTTTTTTTTTTTTTTTTTTTTTTTTTTTTTTTTTTTTTTTTTTTTTTTTTTTTTTTTTTTTTTTTTTTTTTTTTTTTTTTTTTTTTTTTTTTTTTTTTTTTTTTTTTTTTTTTTTTTTTTTTTTTTTTTTTTTTTTTTTTTTTTTTTTTTTTTTTTTTTTTTTTTTTTTTTTTTTTTTTTTTTTTTTTTTTTTTTTTTTTTTTTTTTTTTTTTTTTTTTTTTTTTTTTTTTTTTTTTTTTTTTTTTTTTTTTTTTTTTTTTTTTTTTTTTTTTTTTTTTTTTTTTTTTGTTTTTTTTTTTTTTTTTTTTTTTTTTTTTTTTTTTTTTTTTTTTTTTTTTTTTTTTTTTTTTTTTTTTTTTTTTTTTTTTTTTTTTTTTTTTTTTTTTTTTTTTTTTTTTTTTTTTTTTTTTTTTTTTTTTTTTTTTTTTTTTTTTTTTTTTTTTTTTTTTTTTTTTTTTTTTTTTTTGTTTTTTTTTTTTTTTTTTTTTTTTTTTTTTTTTTTTTTTTTTTTTTTTTTTTTTTTTTTTTTTTTTTTTTTTTTTTTTTTTTTTTTTTTTTTTTTTTTTTTTTTTTTTTTTTTTTTTTTTTTTTTTTTTTTTTTTTTTTTTTTTTTTTTTTTTTTTTTTTTTTTTTTTTTTTTTTTTTTTTTTTTTTTTTTTTTTTTTTTTTTTTTTTTTTTTTTTTTTTTTTTTTTTTTTTTTTTTTTTTTTTTTTTTTTTTTTTTTTTTTTTTTTTTTTTTTTTTTTTTTTTTTTTTTTTTTTTTTTTTTTTTTTTTTTTTTTTTTTTTTTTTTTTTTTTTTTTTTTTTTTTTTTTTTTTTTTTTTTTTTTTTTTTTTTTTTTTTTTTTTTTTTTTTTTTTTTTTTTTTTTTTTTTTTTTTTTTTTTTTTTTTTTTTTTTTTTTTTTTTTTTTTTTTTTTTTTTTTTTTTTTTTTTTTTTTTTTTTTTTTTTTTTTTTTTTTTTTTTTTTTTTTTTTTTTTTTTTTTTTTTTTTTTTTTTTTTTTTTTTTTTTTTTTTTTTTTTTTTTTTTTTTTTTTTTTTTTTTTTTTTTGTTTTTTTTTTTTTTTTTTTTTTTTTTTTTTTTTTTTTTTTTTTTTTTTTTTTTTTTTTTTTTTTTTTTTTTTTTTTTTTTTTTTTTTTTTTTTTTTTTTTTTTTTTTTTTTTTTTTTTTTTTTTTTTTTTTTTTTTTTTTTTTTTTTTTTTTTTTTTTTTTTTTTTTTTTTTTTTTTTTTTTTTTTTTTTTTTTTTTTTTTTTTTTTTTTTTTTTTTTTTTTTTTTTTTTTTTTTTTTTTTTTTTTTTTTTTTTTTTTTTTTTTTTTTTTTTTTTTTTTTTTTTTTTTTTTTTTTTTTTTTTTTTTTTTTTTTTTTTTTTTTTTTTTTTTTTTTTTTTTTTTTTTTTTTTTTTTTTTTTTTTTTTTTTTTTTTTTTTTTTTTTTTTTTTTTTTTTTTTTTTTTTTTTTTTTTTTTTTTTTTTTTTTTTTTTTTTTTTTTTTTTTTTTTTTTTTTTTTTTTTTTTTTTTTTTTTTTTTTTTTTTTTTTTTTTTTTTTTTTTTTTTTTTTTTTTTTTTTTTTTTTTTTTTTTTTTTTTTTTTTTTTTTTTTTTTTTTTTTTTTTTTTTTTTTTTTTTTTTTTTTTTTTTTTTTTTTTTTTTTTTTTTTTTTTTTTTTTTTTTTTTTTTTTTTTTTTTTTTTTTTTTTTTTTTTTTTTTTTTTTTTTTTTTTTTTTTTTTTTTTTTTTTTTTTTTTTTTTTTTTTTTTTTTTTTTTTTTTTTTTTTTTTTTTTTTTTTTTTTTTTTTTTTTTTTTTTTTTTTTTTTTTTTTTTTTTTTTTTTTTTTTTTTTTTTTTTTTTTTTTTTTTTTTTTTTTTTTTTTTTTTTTGTTTTTTTTTTTTTTTTTTTTTTTTTTTTTTTTTTTTTTTTTTTTTTTTTTTTTTTTTTTTTTTTTTTTTTTTTTTTTTTTTTTTTTTTTTTTTTTTTTTTTTTTTTTTTTTTTTTTTTGTTTTTTTTTTTTTTTTTTTTTTTTTTTTTTTTTTTTTTTTTTTTTTTTTTTTTTTTTTTTTTTTTTTTTTTTTTTTTTTTTTTTTTTTTTTTTTTTTTTTTTTTTTTTTTTTTTTTTTTTTTTTTTTTTTTTTTTTTTTTTTTTTTTTTTTTTTTTTTTTTTTTTTTTTTTTTTTTTTTTTTTTTTTTTTTTTTTTTTTTTTTTTTTTTTTTTTTTTTTTTTTTTTTTTTTTTTTTTTTTTTTTTTTTTTTTTTTTTTTTTTTTTTTTTTTTTTTTTTTTTTTTTTTTTTTTTTTTTTTTTTTTTTTTTTTTTTTTTTTTTTTTTTTTTTTTTTTTTTTTTTTTTTTATTTTTTTTTTTTTTTTTTTTTTTTTTTTTTTTTTTTTTTTTTTTTTTTTTTTTTTTTTTTTTTTTTTTTTTTTTTTTTTTTTTTTTTTTTTTTTTTTTTTTTTTTTTTTTTTTTTTTTTTTTTTTTTTTTTTTTTTTTTTTTTTTTTTTTTTTTTTTTTTTTTTTTTTTTTTTTTTTTTTTTTTTTTTTTTTTTTTTTTTTTTTTTTTTTTTTTTTTTTTTTTTTTTTTTTTTTTTTTTTTTTTTTTTTTTTTTTTTTTTTTTTTTTTTTTTTTTTTTTTTTTTTTTTTTTTTTTTTTTTTTTTTTTTTTTTTTTTTTTTTTTTTTTTTTTTTTTTTTTTTTTTTTTTTTTTTTTTTTTTTTTTTTTTTTTTTTTTTTTTTTTTTTTTTTTTTTTTTTTTTTTTTTTTTTTTTTTTTTTTTTTTTTTTTTTTTTTTTTTTTTTTTTTTTTTTTTTTTTTTTTTTTTTTTTTTTTTTTTTTTTTTTTTTTTTTTTTTTTTTTTTTTTTTTTTTTTTTTTTTTTTTTTTTTTTTTTTTTTTTTTTTTTTTTTTTTTTTTTTTTTTTTTTTTTTTTTTTTTTTTTTTTTTTTTTTTTTTTTTTTTTTTTTTTTTTTTTTTTTTTTTTTTTTTTTTTTTTTTTTTTTTTTTTTTTTTTTTTTTTTTTTTTTTTTTTTTTTTTTTTTTTTTTTTTTTTTTTTTTTTTTTTTTTTTTTTTTTTTTTTTTTTTTTTTTTTTTTTTTTTTTTTTTTTTTTTTTTTTTTTTTTTTTTTTTTTTTTTTTTTTTTTTTTTTTTTTTTTTTTTTTTTTTTTTTTTTTTTTTTTTTTTTTTTTTTTTTTTTTTTTTTTTTTTTTTTTTTTTTTTTTTTTTTTTTTTTTTTTTTTTTTTTTTTTTTTTTTTTTTTTTTTTTTGTTTTTTTTTTTTTTTTTTTTTTTTTTTTTTTTTTTTTTTTTTTTTTTTTTTTTTTTTTTTTTTTTTTTTTTTTTTTTTTTTTTTTTTTTTTTTTTTTTTTTTTTTTTTTTTTTTTTTTTTTTTTTTTTTTTTTTTTTTTTTTTTTTTTTTTTTTTTTTTTTTTTTTTTTTTTTTTTTTTTTTTTTTTTTTTTTTTTTTTTTTTTTTTTTTTTTTTTTTTTTTTTTTTTTTTTTTTTTTTTTTTTTTTGTTTTTTTTTTTTTTTTTTTTTTTTTTTTTTTTTTTTTTTTTTTTTTTTTTTTTTTTTTTTTTTTTTTTTTTTTTTTTTTTTTTTTTTTTTTTTTTTTTTTTTTTTTTTTTTTTTTTTTTTTTTTTTTTTTTTTGTTTTTTTTTTTTTTTTTTTTTTTTTTTTTTTTTTTTTTTTTTTTTTTTTTTTTTTTTTTTTTTTTTTTTTTTTTTTTTTTTTTTTTTTTTTTTTTTTTTTTTTTTTTTTTTTTTTTTTTTTTTTTTTTTTTTTTTTTTTTTTTTTTTTTTTTTTTTTTTTTTTTTTTTTTTTTTTTTTTTTTTTTTTTTTTTTTTTTTTTTTTTTTTTTTTTTTTTTTTTTTTTTTTTTTTTTTTTTTTTTTTTTTTTTTTTTTTTTTTTTTTTTTTTTTTTTTTTTTTTTTTTTTTTTTTTTTTTTTTTTTTTTTTTTTTTTTTTTTTTTTTTTTTTTTTTTTTTTTTTTTTTTTTTTTTTTTTTTTTTTTTTTTTTTTTTTTTTTTTTTTTTTTTTTTTTTTTTTTTTTTTTTTTTTTTTTTTTTTTTTTTTTTTTTTTTTTTTTTTTTTTTTTTTTTTTTTTTTTTTTTTTTTTTTTTTTTTTTTTTTTTTTTTTTTTTTTTTTTTTTTTTTTTTTTTTTTTTTTTTTTTTTTTTTTTTTTTTTTTTTTTTTTTTTTTTTTTTTTTTTTTTTTTTTTTTTTTTTTTTTTTTTTTTTTTTTTTTTTTTTTTTTTTTTTTTTTTTTTTTTTTTTTTTTTTTTTTTTTTTTTTTTTTTTTTTTTTTTTTTTTTTTTTTTTTTTTTTTTTTTTTTTTTTTTTTTTTTTTTTTTTTTTTTTTTTTTTTTTTTTTTTTTTTTTTTTTTTTTTTTTTTTTTTTTTTTTTTTTTTTTTTTTTTTTTTTTTTTTTTTTTTTTTTTTTTTTTTTTTTTTTTTTTTTTTTTTTTTTTTTTTTTTTTTTTTTTTTTTTTTTTTTTTTTTTTTTTTTTTTTTTTTTTTTTTTTTTTTTTTTTTTTTTTTTTTTTTTTTTTTTTTTTTTTTTTTTTTTTTTTTTTTTTTTTTTTTTTTTTTTTTTTTTTTTTTTTTTTTTTTTTGTTTTTTTTTTTTTTTTTTTTTTTTTTTTTTTTTTTTTTTTTTTTTTTTTTTTTTTTTTTTTTTTTTTTTTTTTTTTTTTTTTTTTTTTTTTTTTTTTTTTTTTTTTTTTTTTTTTTTTTTTTTTTTTTTTTTTTTTTTTTTTTTTTTTTTTTTTTTTTTTTTTTTTTTTTTTTTTTTTTTTTTTTTTTTTTTTTTTTTTTTTTTTTTTTTTTTTTTTTTTTTTTTGTTTTTTTTTTTTTTTTTTTTTTTTTTTTTTTTTTTTTTTTTTTTTTTTTTTTTTTTTTTTTTTTTTTTTTTTTTTTTTTTTTTTTTTTTTTTTTTTTTTTTTTTTTTTTTTTTTTTTTTTTTTTTTTTTTTTTTTTTTTTTTTTTTTTTTTTTTTTTTTTTTTTTTTTTTTTTTTTTTTTTTTTTTTTTTTTTTTTTTTTTTTTTTTTTTTTTTTTTTTTTTTTTTTTTTTTTTTTTTTTTTTTTTTTTTTTTTTTTTTTTTTTTTTTTTTTTTTTTTTTTTTTTTTTTTTTTTTTTTTTTTTTTTTTTTTTTTTTTTTTTTTTTTTTTTTTTTTTTTTTTTTTTTTTTTTTTTTTTTTTTTTTTTTTTTTTTTTTTTTTTTTTTTTTTTTTTTTTTTTTTTTTTTTTTTTTTTTTTTTTTTTTTTTTTTTTTTTTTTTTTTTTTTTTTTTTTTTTTTTTTTTTTTTTTTTTTTTTTTTTTTTTTTTTTTTTTTTTTTTTTTTTTTTTTTTTTTTTTTTTTTTTTTTTTTTTTTTTTTTTTTTTTTTTTTTTTTTTTTTTTTTTTTTTTTTTTTTTTTTTTTTTTTTTTTTTTTTTTTTTTTTTTTTTTTTTTTTTTTTTTTTTTTTTTTTTTTTTTTTTTTTTTTTTTTTTTTTTTTTTTTTTTTTTTTTTTTTTTTTTTTTTTTTTTTTTTTTTTTTTTTTTTTTTTTTTTTTTTTTTTTTTTTTTTTTTTTTTTTTTTTTTTTTTTTTTTTTTTTTTTTTTTTTTTTTTTTTTTTTTTTTTTTTTTTTTTTTTTTTTTTTTTTTTTTTTTTTTTTTTTTTTTTTTTTTTTTTTTTTTTTTTTTTTTTTTTTTTTTTTTTTTTTTTTTTTTTTTTTTTTTTTTTTTTTTTTTTTTTTTTTTTTTTTTTTTTTTTTTTTTTTTTTTTTTTTTTTTTTTTTTTTTTTTTTTTTTTTTTTTTTTTTTTTTTTTTTTTTTTTTTTTTTTTTTTTTTTTTTTTTTTTTTTTTTTTTTTTTTTTTTTTTTTTTTTTTTTTTTTTTTTTTTTTTTTTTTTTTTTTTTTTTTTTTTTTTTTTTTTTTTTTTTTTTTTTTTTTTTTTTTTTTTTTTTTTTTTTTTTTTTTTTTTTTTTTTTTTTTTTTTTTTTTTTTTTTTTTTTTTTTTTTTTTTTTTTTTTTTTTTTTTTTTTTTTTTTTTTTTTTTTTTTTTTTTTTTTTTTTTTTTTTTTTTTTTTTTTTTTTTTTTTTTTTTTTTTTTTTTTTTTTTTTTTTTTTTTTTTTTTTTTTTTTTTTTTTTTTTTTTTTTTTTTTTTTTTTTTTTTTTTTTTTTTTTTTTTTTTTTTTTTTTTTTTTTTTTTTTTTTTTTTTTTTTTTTTTTTTTTTTTTTTTTTTTTTTTTTTTTTTTTTTTTTTTTTTTTTTTTTTTTTTTTTTTTTTTTTTTTTTTTTTTTTTTTTTTTTTTTTTTTTTTTTTTTTTTTTTTTTTTTTTTTTTTTTTTTTTTTTTTTTTTTTTTTTTTTTTTTTTTTTTTTTTTTTTTTTTTTTTTTTTTTTTTTTTTTTTTTTTTTTTTTTTTTTTTTTTTTTTTTTTTTTTTTTTTTTTTTTTTTTTTTTTTTTTTTTTTTTTTTTTTTTTTTTTTTTTTTTTTTTTTTTTTTTTTTTTTTTTTTTTTTTTTTTTTTTTTTTTTTTTTTTTTTTTTTTTTTTTTTTTTTTTTTTTTTTTTTTTTTTTTTTTTTTTTTTTTTTTTTTTTTTTTTTTTTTTTTTTTTTTTTTTTTTTTTTTTTTTTTTTTTTTTTTTTTTTTTTTTTTTTTTTTTTTTTTTTTTTTTTTTTTTTTTTTTTTTTTTTTTTTTTTTTTTTTTTTTTTTTTTTTTTTTTTTTTTTTTTTTTTTTTTTTTTTTTTTTTTTTTTTTTTTTTTTTTTTTTTTTTTTTTTTTTTTTTTTTTTTTTTTTTTTTTTTTTTTTTTTTTTTTTTTTTTTTTTTTTTTTTTTTTTTTTTTTTTTTTTTTTTTTTTTTTTTTTTTTTTTTTTTTTTTTTTTTTTTTTTTTTTTTTTTTTTTTTTTTTTTTTTTTTTTTTTGTTTTTTTTTTTTTTTTTTTTTTTTTTTTTTTTTTTTTTTTTTTTTTTTTTTTTTTTTTTTTTTTTTTTTTTTTTTTTTTTTTTTTTTTTTTTTTTTTTTTTTTTTTTTTTTTTTTTTTTTTTTTTTTTTTTTTTTTTTTTTTTTTTTTTTTTTTTTTTTTTTTTTTTTTTTTTTTTTTTTTTTTTTTTTTTTTTTTTTTTTTTTTTTTTTTTTTTTTTTTTTTTTTTTTTTTTTTTTTTTTTTTTTTTTTTTTTTTTTTTTTTTTTTTTTTTTTTTTTTTTTTTTTTTTTTTTTTTTTTTTTTTTTTTTTTTTTTTTTTTTTTTTTTTTTTTTTTTTTTTTTTTTTTTTTTTTTTTTTTTTTTTTTTTTTTTTTTTTTTTTTTTTTTTTTTTTTTTTTTTTTTTTTTTTTTTTTTTTTTTTTTTTTTTTTTTTTTTTTTTTTTTTTTTTTTTTTTTTTTTTTTTTTTTTTTTTTTTTTTTTTTTTTTTTTTTTTTTTTTTTTTTTTTTTTTTTTTTTTTTTTTTTTTGTTTTTTTTTTTTTTTTTTTTTTTTTTTTTTTTTTTTTTTTTTTTTTTTTTTTTTTTTTTTTTTTTTTTTTTTTTTTTTTTTTTTTTTTTTTTTTTTTTTTTTTTTTTTTTTTTTTTTTTTTTTTTTTTTTTTTTTTTTTTTTTTTTTTTTTTTTTTTTTTTTTTTTTTTTTTTTTTTTTTTTTTTTTTTTTTTTTTTTTTTTTTTTTTTTTTTTTTTTTTTTTTTTTTTTTTTTTTTTTTTTTTTTTTTTTTTTTTTTTTTTTTTTTTTTTTTTTTTTTTTTTTTTTTTTTTTTTTTTTTTTTTTTTTTTTTTTTTTTTTTTTTTTTTTTTTTTTTTTTTTTTTTTTTTTTTTTTTTTTTTTTTTTTTTTTTTTTTTTTTTTTTTTTTTTTTTTTTTTTTTTTTTTTTTTTTTTTTTTTTTTTTTTTTTTTTTTTTTTTTTTTTTTTTTTTTTTTTTTTTTTTTTTTTTTTTTTTTTTTTTTTTTTTTTTTTTTTTTTTTTTTTTTTTTTTTTTTTTTTTTTTTTTTTTTTTTTTTTTTTTTTTTTTTTTTTTTTTTTTTTTTTTTTTTTTTTTTTTTTTTTTTTTTTTTTTTTTTTTTTTTTTTTTTTTTTTTTTTTTTTTTTTTTTTTTTTTTTTTTTTTTTTTTTTTTTTTTTTTTTTTTTTTTTTTTTTTTTTTTTTTTTTTTTTTTTTTTTTTTTTTTTTTTTTTTTTTTTTTTTTTTTTTTTTTTTTTTTTTTTTTTTTTTTTTTTTTTTTTTTTTTTTTTTTTTTTTTTTTTTTTTTTTTTTTTTTTTTTTTTTTTTTTTTTTTTTTTTTTTTTTTTTTTTTTTTTTTTTTTTTTTTTTTTTTTTGTTTTTTTTTTTTTTTTTTTTTTTTTTTTTTTTTTTTTTTTTTTTTTTTTTTTTTTTTTTTTTTTTTTTTTTTTTTTTTTTTTTTTTTTTTTTTTTTTTTTTTTTTTTTTTTTTTTTTTTTTTTTTTTTTTTTTTTTTTTTTTTTTTTTTTTTTTTTTTTTTTTTTTTTTTTTTTTTTTTTTTTTTTTTTTTTTTTTTTTTTTTTTTTTTTTTTTTTTTTTTTTTTTTTTTTTTTTTTTTTTTTTTTTTTTTTTTTTTTTTTTTTTTTTTTTTTTTTTTTTTTTTTTTTTTTTTTTTTTTTTTTTTTTTTTTTTTTTTTTTTTTTTTTTTTTTTTTTTTTTTTTTTTTTTTTTTTTTTTTTTTTTTTTTTTTTTTTTTTTTTTTTTTTTTTTTTTTTTTTTTTTTTTTTTTTTTTTTTTTTTTTTTTTTTTTTTTTTTTTTTTTTTTTTTTTTTTTTTTTTTTTTTTTTTTTTTTTTTTTTTTTTTTTTTTTTTTTTTTTTTTTTTTTTTTTTTTTTTTTTTTTTTTTTTTTTTTTTTTTTTTTTTTTTTTTTTTTTTTTTTTTTTTTTTTTTTTTTTTTTTTTTTTTTTTTTTTTTTTTTTTTTTTTTTTTTTTTTTTTTTTTTTTTTTTTTTTTTTTTTTTTTTTTTTTTTTTTTTTTTTTTTTTTTTTTTTTTTTTTTTTTTTTTTTTTTTTTTTTTTTTTTTTTTTTTTTTTTTTTTTTTTTTTTTTTTTTTTTTTTTTTTTGTTTTTTTTTTTTTTTTTTTTTTTTTTTTTTTTTTTTTTTTTTTTTTTTTTTTTTTTTTTTTTTTTTTTGTTTTTTTTTTTTTTTTTTTTTTTTTTTTTTTTTTTTTTTTTTTTTTTTTTTTTTTTTTTTTTTTTTTTTTTTTTTTTTTTTTTTTTTTTTTTTTTTTTTTTTTTTTTTTTTTTTTTTTTTTTTTTTTTTTTTTTTTTTTTTTTTTTTTTTTTTTTTTTTTTTTTTTTTTTTTTTTTTTTTTTTTTTTTTTTTTTTTTTTTTTTTTTTTTTTTTTTTTTTTTTTTTTTTTTTTTTTTTTTTTTTTTTTTTTTTTTTTTTTTTTTTTTTTTTTTTTTTTTTTTTTTTTTTTTTTTTTTTTTTTTTTTTTTTTTTTTTTTTTTTTTTTTTTTTTTTTTTTTTTTTTTTTTTTTTTTTTTTTTTTTTTTTTTTTTTTTTTTTTTTTTTTTTTTTTTTTTTTTTTTTTTTTTTTTTTTTTTTTTTTTTTTTTTTTTTTTTTTTTTTTTTTTTTTTTTTTTTTTTTTTTTTTTTTTTTTTTTTTTTTTTTTTTTTTTTTTTTTTTTTTTTTTTTTTTTTTTTTTTTTTTTTTTTTTTTTTTTTTTTTTTTTTTTTTTTTTTTTTTTTTTTTTTTTTTTTTTTTTTTTTTTTTTTTTTTTTTTTTTTTTTTTTTTTTTTTTTTTTTTTTTTTTTTTTTTTTTTTTTTTTTTTTTTTTTTTTTTTTTTTTTTTTTTTTTTTTTTTTTTTTTTTTTTTTTTTTTTTTTTTTTTTTTTTTTTTTTTTTTTTTTTTTTTTTTTTTTTTTTTTTTTTTTTTTTTTTTTTTTTTTTTTTTTTTTTTTTTTTTTTTTTTTTTTTTTTTTTTTTTTTTTTTTTTTTTTTTTTTTTTTTTTTTTTTTTTTTTTTTTTTTTTTTTTTTTTTTTTTTTTTTTTTTTTTTTTTTTTTTTTTTTTTTTTTTTTTTTTTTTTTTTTTTTTTTTTTTTTTTTTTTTTTTTTTTTTTTTTTTTTTTTTTTTTTTTTTTTTTTTTTTTTTTTTTTTTTTTTTTTTTTTTTTTTTTTTTTTTTTTTTTTTTTTTTTTTTTTTTTTTTTTTTTTTTTTTTTTTTTTTTTTTTTTTTTTTTTTTTTTTTTTTTTTTTTTTTTTTTTTTTTTTTTTTTTTTTTTTTTTTTTTTTTTTTTTTTTTTTTTTTTTTTTTTTTTTTTTTTTTTTTTTTTTTTTTTTTTTTTTTTTTTTTTTTTTTTTTTTTTTTTTTTTTTTTTTTTTTTTTTTTTTTTTTTTTTTTTTTTTTTTTTTTTTTTTTTTTTTTTTTTTTTTTTTTTTTTTTTTTTTTTTTTTTTTTTTTTTTTTTTTTTTTTTTTTTTTTTTTTTTTTTTTTTTTTTTTTTTTTTTTTTTTTTTTTTTTTTTTTTTTTTTTTTTTTTTTTTTTTTTTTTTTTTTTTTTTTTTTTTTTTTTTTTTTTTTTTTTTTTTTTTTTTTTTTTTTTTTTTTTTTTTTTTTTTTTTTTTTTTTTTTTTTTTTTTTTTTTTTTTTTTTTTTTTTTTTTTTTTTTTTTTTTTTTTTTTTTTTTTTTTTTTTTTTTTTTTTTTTTTTTTTTTTTTTTTTTTTTTTTTTTTTTTTTTTTTTTTTTTTTTTTTTTTTTTTTTTTTTTTTTTTTTTTTTTTTTTTTTTTTTTTTTTTTTTTTTTTTTTTTTTTTTTTTTTTTTTTTTTTTTTTTTTTTTTTTTTTTTTTTTTTTTTTTTTTTTTTTTTTTTTTTTTTTTTTTTTTTTTTTTTTTTTTTTTTTTTTTTTTTTTTTTTTTTTTTTTTTTTTTTTTTTTTTTTTTGTTTTTTTTTTTTTTTTTTTTTTTTTTTTTTTTTTTTTTTTTTTTTTTTTTTTTTTTTTTTTTTTTTTTTTTTTTTTTTTTTTTTTTTTTTTTTTTTTTTTTTTTTTTTTTTTTTTTTTTTTTTTTTTTTTTTTTTTTTTTTTTTTTTTTTTTTTTTTTTTTTTTTTTTTTTTTTTTTTTTTTTTTTTTTTTTTTTTTTTTTTTTTTTTTTTTTTTTTTTTTTTTTTTTTTTTTTTTTTTTTTTTTTTTTTTTTTTTTTTTTTTTTTTTTTTTTTTTTTTTTTTTTTTTTTTTTTTTTTTTTTTTTTTTTTTTTTTTTTTTTTTTTTTTTTTTTTTTTTTTTTTTTTTTTTTTTTTTTTTTTTTTTTTTTTTTTTTTTTTTTTTTTTTTTTTTTTTTTTTTTTTTTTTTTTTTTTTTTTTTTTTTTTTTTTTTTTTTTTTTTTTTTTTTTTTTTTTTTTTTTTTTTTTTTTTTTTTTTTTTTTTTTTTTTTTTTTTTTTTTTTTTTTTTTTTTTTTTTTTTTTTTTTTTTTTTTTTTTTTTTTTTTTTTTTTTTTTTTTTTTTTTTTTTTTTTTTTTTTTTTTTTTTTTTTTTTTTTTTTTTTTTTTTTTTTTTTTTTTTTTTTTTTTTTTTTTTTTTTTTTTTTTTTTTTTTTTTTTTTTTTTTTTTTTTTTTTTTTTTTTTTTTTTTTTTTTTTTTTTTTTTTTTTTTTTTTTTTTTTTTTTTTTTTTTTTTTTTTTTTTTTTTTTTTTTTTTTTTTTTTTTTTTTTTTTTTTTTTTTTTTTTTTTTTTTTTTTTTTTTTTTTTTTTTTTTTTTTTTTTTTTTTTTTTTTTTTTTTTTTTTTTTTTTTTTTTTTTTTTTTTTTTTTTTTTTTTTTTTTTTTTTTTTTTTTTTTTTTTTTTTTTTTTTTTTTTTTTTTTTTTTTTTTTTTTTTTTTTTTTTTTTTTTTTTTTTTTTTTTTTTTTTTTTTTTTTTTTTTTTTTTTTTTTTTTTTTTTTTTTTTTTTTTTTTTTTTTTTTTTTTTTTTTTTTTTTTTTTTTTTTTTTTTTTTTTTTTTTTTTTTTTTTTTTTTTTTTTTTTTTTTTTTTTTTTTTTTTTTTTTTTTTTTTTTTGTTTTTTTTTTTTTTTTTTTTTTTTTTTTTTTTTTTTTTTTTTTTTTTTTTTTTTTTTTTTTTTTTTTTTTTTTTTTTTTTTTTTTTTTTTTTTTTTTTTTTTTTTTTTTTTTTTTTTTTTTTTTTTTTTTTTTTTTTTTTTTTTTTTTTTTTTTTTTTTTTTTTTTTTTTTTTTTTTTTTTTTTTTTTTTTTTTTTTTTTTTTTTTTTTTTTTTTTTTTTTTTTTTTTTTTTTTTTTTTTTTTTTTTTTTTTTTTTTTTTTTTTTTTTTTTTTTTTTTTTTTTTTTTTTTTTTTTTTTTTTTTTTTTTTTTTTTTTGTTTTTTTTTTTTTTTTTTTTTTTTTTTTTTTTTTTTTTTTTTTTTTTTTTTTTTTTTTTTTTTTTTTTTTTTTTTTTTTTTTTTTTTTTTTTTTTTTTTTTTTTTTCTTTTTTTTTTTTTTTTTTTTTTTTTTTTTTTTTTTTTTTTTTTTTTTTTTTTTTTTTTTTTTTTTTTTGTTTTTTTTTTTTTTTTTTTTTTTTTTTTTTTTTTTTTTTTTTTTTTTTTTTTTTTTTTTTTTTTTTTTTTTTTTTTTTTTTTTTTTTTTTTTTTTTTTTTTTTTTTTGTTTTTTTTTTTTTTTTTTTTTTTTTTTTTTTTTTTTTTTTTTTTTTTTTTTTTTTTTTTTTTTTTTTTTTTTTTTTTTTTTTTTTCTTTTTTTTTTTTTTTTTTTTTTTTTTTTTTTTTTTTTTTTTTTTTTTTTTTTTTTTTTTTTTTTTTTTTTTTTTTTTTTTTTTTTTTTTTTTTTTTTTTTGGGGGGGGGGGGGGGGGGGGGGGGGGGGGGGGGGGGGGGGGGGGGGGGGGGGGGGGGGGGGGGGGGGGGGGGGGGGGGGGGGGGGGGGGGGGGGGGGGGGGGGGGGGGGGGGGGGGGGGGGGGGGGGGGGGGGGGGGGGGGGGGGGGGGGGGGGGGGGGGGGGGGGGGGGGGGGGGGGGGGGGGGGGGGGGGGGGGGGGGGGGGGGGGGGGGGGGGGGGGGGGGGGGGGGGGGGGGGGGGGGGGGGGGGGGGGGGGGGGGGGGGTGGGGGGGGGGGGGGGGGGGGGGGGGGGGGGGGGGGGGGGGGGGGGGGGGGGGGGGGGGGGGGGGGGGGGGGGGGGGGGGGGGGGGGGGGGGGGGGGGGGGGGGGGGGGGGGGGGGGGGGGGGGGGGGGGGGGGGGGGGGGGGGGGGGGGGGGGGGGGGGGGGGGGGGGGGGGGGGGGGGGGGGGGGGGGGGGGGGGGGGGGGGGGGGGGGGGGGGGGGGGGGGGGGGGGGGGGGGGGGGGGGGGGGGGGGGGGGGGGGGGGGGGGGGGGGGGGGGGGGGGGGGGGGGGGGGGGGGGGGGGGGGGGGGGGGGGGGGGGGGGGGGGGGGGGGGGGGGGGGGGGGGGGGGGTGGGGGGGGGGGGGGGGGGGGGGGGGGGGGGGGGGGGGGGGGGGGGGGGGGGGGGGGGGGGGGGGGGGGGGGGGGGGGGGGGGGGGGGGGGGGGGGGGGGGGGGGGGGGGGGGGGGGGGGGGGGGGGGGGGGGGGGGGGGGGGGGGGGGGGGGGGGGGGGGGGGGGGGGGGGGGGGGGGGGGGGGGGGGGGGGGGGGGGGGGGGGGGGGTGGGGGGGGGGGGGGGGGGGGGGGGGGGGGGGGGGGGGGGGGGGGGGGGGGGGGGGGGGGGGGGGGGGGGGGGGGGGGGGGGGGGGGGGGGGGGGGGGGGGGGGGGGGGAGGGGGGGGGGGGGGGGGGGGGGGGGGGGGGGGGGGGGGGGGGGGGGGGGGGGGGGGGGGGGGGGGGGGGGGGGGGGGGGGGGGGGGGGGGGGGGGGGGGGGGGGGGGGGGGGGGGGGGGGGGGGGGGGGGGGGGGGGGGGGGGGGGGGGGGGGGGGGGGGGGGGGGGGGGGGGGGGGGGGGGGGGGGGGGGGGGGGGGGGGGGGGGGGGGGGGGGGGGGGGGGTGGGGGGGGGGGGGGGGGGGGGGGGGGGGGGGGGGGGGGGGGGGGGGGGGGGGGGGGGGGGGGGGGGGGGGGGGGGGGGGGGGGGGGGGGGGGGGGGGGTGGGGGGGGGGGGGGGGGGGGGGGGGGGGGGGGGGGGGGGAGGGGGGGGGGGGGGGGGGGGGGGGGGGGGGGGGGGGGGGGGGGGGGGGGGGGGGGGGGGGTGGGGGGGGGGGGGGGGGGGGGGGGGGGGGGGGGGGGGGGGGGGGGGGGGGGGGGGGGGGGGGGGGGGGGGGGGGGGGGGGGGGGGGGGGGGGGGGGGGGGGGGGGGGGGGGGGGGGGGGGGGGGGGGGGGGGGGGGGGGGGGGGGGGGGGGGGGGGGGGGGGGGGGGGGGGGGGGGGGGGGTGGGGGGGGGGGGGGGTGGGGGGGGGGGGGGGGGGGGGGGGGGGGGGGGGGGGGGGGGGGGGGGGGGGGGGGGGGGGGGGGGGGGGGGGGGGGGGGGGGGGGGGGGGGGGGGGGGGGGGGGGGGGGGGGGGGGGGGGGGGGGGGGGGGGGGGGGGGGGGGGGGGGGTGGGGGGGGGGGGGGGGGGGGGGGGGGGGGGGGGGGGGGGGGGGGGGGGGGGGGGGGGGGGGTGGGGGGGGGGGGGGGGGGGGGGGGGGGGGGGGGGGGGGGGGGGGGGGGGGGGGGGGGGGGGGGGGGGGGGGGGGGGGGGGGGGGGGGGGGGGGGGGGTGGGGGGGGGGGGGGGGGGGGGGGGGGGGGGGGGGGGGGGGGGGGGGGGGGGGGGGGGGGGGGGGGGGGGGGGGGGGGGGGGGGGGGGGGGGGGGGGGGGGGGGGGGGTGGGGGGGGGGGGGGGGGGGGGGGGGGGGGGGGGGGGGGGGGGGGGGGGGGGGGGGGGGGGGGGGGGGGGTGGGGGGGGGGGGGGGGGGGGGGGGGTGGGGGGGGGGGGGGGGGGGGGGGGGGGGGGGGGGGGGGGGGGGGGGGGGGGGGGGGGGGGGGGGGGGGGGGGGGGGGGGGGGGGGGGGGGGGGGGGGGGGGGGGGGGGGGGGGGGGGGGGGGGGGGGGGGGGGGGGGGGGGGGGGGGGGGGGGGGGGGGGGGGGGGGGGGGGGGGGGGGGGGTGGGGGGGGGGGGGGGGGGGGGGGGGGGGGGGGGGGGGGGGGGGGGGGGGGGGGGGGGGGGGGGGGGGGGGGGGGGGGGGGGGGGGGGGGGGGGGGGGGGGGGGGGGGGGGGGGGGGGGGGGGGGGGGGGGGGGGGGGGGGGGGGGGGGGGGGGGGGGGGGGGGGGGGGGGGGGGGGGGTGGGGGGGGGGGGGGGGGGGGGGGGGGGGGGGGGGGGGGGGGGGGGGGGGGGGGGGGGGGGGGGGGGGGGGGGGGGGGGGGGGGGGGGGGGGGGGGGGGGGGGGGGGGGGGGGGGGGGGGGGGGGGGGGGGGGGGGGGGGGGGGGGGGGGGGGGGGGGGGGGGGGGGGGGGGGGGGGGGGGGGGGGGGGGGGGGGGGGGGGGGGGGGTGGGGGGGGGGGGGGGGGGGGGGGGGGGGGGGGGGGGGGGGGGGGGGGGGGGGGGGGGGGGGGGGGGGGGGGGGGGGGGGGGGGGAGGGGGGGGGGGGGTGGGGGGGGGGGGGGGGGGGGGGGGGGGGGGGGGGGGGGGGGGGGGGGGGGGGGGGGGGGGGGGGGGGGGGGGGGGGGGGGGGGGGGGGGGGGGGGGGGGGGGGGGGGGGGGGGGGGGGGGGGGGGGGGGGGGGTGGGGGGGGGGGGGGGGGGGGGGGGGGGGGGGGGGGGGGGGGGGGGGGGGGGGGGGGGGGGGGGGGGGGGGGGGGGGGGGGGGGGGGGGGGGGGGGGGGGGGGGGGGGGGGGGGGGGGGGGGGGGGTGGGGGGGGGGGGGGGGGGGGGGGGGGGTGGGGGGGGGGGGGGGGGGGGGGGGGGGGGGGGGGGGGGGGGGGGGGGGGGGGGGGGGGGGGGGGGGGGGGGGGGGGGGGGGGGGGGGGGGGGGTGGGGGGGGGGGGGGGGGGGGGGGGGGGGGGGGGGGGGGGGGGGGGGGGGGGGGGGGGGGGGGGGGGGGGGGGGGGGGGGGGGGGGGGGGGGGGGGGGGGGTGGGGGGGGGGGGGGGGGGGGGGGGGGGGGGGGGGGGGGGGGGGGGGGGGGGGGGGGGGGGGGGGGGGGGGGGGGGGGGGGGGGGGGGGGGGGGGGGGGGGGGGGGGGGGGGGGGGGGGGGGGGGGGGGGGGGGGGGGGGGGGGGGGGGGGGGGGGGGGGGGGGGGGGGGGGGGGGGGGGGGGGGGGGGGGGGGGGGGGGGGGGGGGGGGGGGGGGGGGGGGGGGGGGGGGGGGGGGGGGGGGGGGGGGGGGGGGGGGGGGGGGGGGGGGGGGGGGGGGGGGGGGGGGGGGGGGGGGGGGTGGGGGGGTGGGGGGGGGGGGGGGGGGGGGGGGGGGGGGGGGGGGGGGGGGGGGGGGGGGGGGGGGGGGGGGGGGGGGGGGGGGGGGGGGGGGGGGGGGGGGGGGGGGGGGGGGGGGGGGGGGGGGGGGGGGGGGGGGGGGGGGGGGGGGGGGGGGGGGGGGGGGGGGGGGGGGGGGGGGGGGGGGGGGGGGGGGGGGGGGGGGGGGGGGGGGGGGGGGGGGGGGGGGGGGGGGGGGGGGGGGGGGGGGGGGGGGGGGGGGGGGGGGGGGGGGGGGGGGGGGGGGGGGGGGGGGGGGGGGGGGGGGGGGGGGGGGGGGGGGGGGGGGGGGGGGGGGGGGGGGGGTGGGGGGGGGGGGGGGGGGGGGGGGGGGGGGGGGGGGGGGGGGGGGGGGGGGGGGGGGGTGGGGGGGGGGGGGGGGGGGGGGTGGGGGGGGGGGGGGGGGGGGGGGGGGGGGGGGGGGGGGGGGGGGGGGGGGGGGGGGGGGGGGGGGGGGGGGGGGGGGGGGGGGGGGGGGGGGGGGGGGGGGGGGGGGGGGGGGGGGGGGGGGGGGGGGGGGGGGGGGGGGGGGGGGGGGGGGGGGGGGGGGGGGGGGGGGGTGGGGGGGGGGGGGGGGGGGGGGGGGGGGGGGGGGGGGGGGGGGGGGGGGGGGGGGGGGGGGGGGGGGGGGGGGGGGGGGGTGGGGGGGGGGGGGGGGGGGGGGGGGGGGGGGGGGGGGGGGGGGGGGGGGGGGGGGGGGGGGTGGGGGGGGGGGGGGGGGGGGGGGGGGGGGGGGGGGGGGGGGGGGGGGGGGGGGGGGGGGGGGGGGGGGGGGGGGGGGGGGGGGGGGGGGGGGGGGGGGGGGGGGGGGGGGGGGGGGGGGGGGGGGGGGGGGGGGGGGGGGGGGGGGGGGGGGGGGGGGGGGGGGGGGGGGGGGGGGGGGGGGGGGGGGGGGGGGGGGGGGGGGGGGGGGGGGGGGGGGGGGGGGGGGGGGGGGGGGGGGGGGGGGGGGGGGGGGGGGGGGGGGGGGGGGGGGGGGGGGGGGGGGGGGGGGGGGGGGGGGGGTGGGGGGGGGGGGGGGGGGGGGGGGGGGGGGTGGGGGGGGGGGGGGGGGGGGGGGGGGGGGGGGGGGGGGGGGGGGGGGGGGGGGGGGGGGGGGGGGGGGGGGGGGGGGGGGGGGGGGGGGGGGGGGGGGTGGGGGGGGGGGGGGGGGGGGGGGGGGGGGGGGGGGGGGGGGGGGGGGGGGGGGGGGGGGGGGGGGGGGGGGGGGGGGGGGGGGGGGGGGGGGGGGGGGGGGGGGGGGGGGGGGGGGGGGGGGGGGGGGGGGGGGGGGGGGGGGGGGGGGGGGGGGGGGGGGGGGGGGGGGGGGGGGGGGGGGGGGGGGGGGGGGGGGGGGGGGGGGGGGGGGGGGGGGGGGGGGGGGGGGGGGGGGGGGGGGGGGGGGGGGGGGGGGGGGGGGGGGGGGGGGGGGGGGGGGGGGGGGGGGGGGGGTGGGGGGGGGGGGGGGGGGGGGGGGGGGGGGGTGGGGGGGGGGGGGGGGGGGGGGGGGGGGGGGGGGGGGGGGGGGGGGGGGGGGGGTGGGGGGGGGGGGGGGGGGGGGGGGGGGGGGGGGGGGGGGGGGGGGGGGGGGGGGGGGGGGGGGGGGGGGGGGGGGGGGGGGGGGGGGGGGGGTGGGGGGGGGGGGGGGGGGGGGGGGGGGGGGGGGGGGGGGGGGGGGGGGGGGGGGGGGGGGGGGGGGGGGGGGGGGGGGGGGGGGGGGGGGGGGGGTGGGGGGGGGGGGGGGGGGGGGGGGGGGGGGGGGGGGGGGGGGGGGGGGGGGGGGGGGGGGGGGGGGGGGGGGGGGGGGGGGGGGGGGGGGGGGGGGGGGGGGGGGGGGGGGGGGGGGGGGGGGGGGGGGGGGGGGGGGGGGGGGGGGGGGGGGGGGGGGGGGGGGGGGGGGGGGGGGGGGGGGGGGGGGGGGGGGGGGGGGGGGGGGGGGGGGGGGGGGGGGGTGGGGGGGGGGGGGGGGGGGGGGGGGGGGGGGGGGGGGGGGGGGGGGGGGGGGGGGGGGGGGGGGGGGGGGGGGGGGGGGGGGGGGGGGGGGGGGGGGGGGGGGGGGGGGGGGGGGGGGGGGGGGGGGGGGGGGGGGGGGGGGGGGGGGGGGGGGGGGGGGGGGGGGGGGGGGGGGGGGGGGGGGGGGGGGGGTGGGGGGGGGGGGGGGGGGGGGGGGGGGGGGGGGGGGGGGGGGGGGGGGGGGGGGGGGGGGGGGGGGGGGGGGGGGGGGGGGGGGGGGGGGGGGGGGGGGGGGGGGGGGGGGGGGTGGGGGGGGGGGGGGGGGGGGGGGGGGGGGGGGGGGGGGGGGGGGGGGGGGGGGGGGGGGGGGGGGGGGGGGGGGGGGGGGGGGGGGGGGGGGGGGGGGGGGGGGGGGGGGGGGGGGTGGGGGGGGGGGGGGGGGGGGGGGGGGGGGGGGGGGGGGGGGGGGGGGGGGGGGGGGGGGGGGGGGGGGGGGGTGGGGGGGGGGGGGGGGGGGGGGGGGGGTGGGGGGGGGGGGGGGGGGGGGGGGGGGGGGGGGGGGGGGGGGGGGGGGGGGGGGGGGGGGGGGGGGGGGGGGGGGGGGGGGGGGGGGGGGGGGGGGGGGGGGGGGGGGGGGGGGGGGGGGGGGGGGGGGGGGGGGGGGGGGGGTGGGGGGGGGGGGGGGGGGGGGGGGGGGGGGGGGGGGGTGGGGGGGGGGGGGGGGGGGGGGGGGGGGGGGGGGGGGGGGGGGGGGGGGGGGGGGGGGGGGGGGGGGGGGGGGGGTGGGGGGGGGGGGGGGGGGGGGGGGGGGGGGGGGGGGGGGGGGGGGGGGGGGGGGGGGGGGGGGGTGGGGGGGGGGGGGGGGGGGGGGGGGGGGGGGGGGGGGGGGGGGGGGGGGGGGGGGGGGGGGGGGGGGGGGGGGGGGGGGGGGGGGGGGGGGGGGGGGGGGGGGGGGGGGGGGGGGGGGGGGGGGGGGGGGGGGGGGGGGGGGGGGGGGGGGGGGGGGGGGGGGGGGGGGGGGGGGGGGGGGGGGGGGGGGGGGGGGGGGGGGGGGGGGGGGGGGGGGGTGGGGGGGGGGGGGGGGGGGGGGGGGGGGGGGGGGGGGGGGGGGGGGGGGGGGGGGGGGGGGGGGGGGGTGGGGGGGGGGGGGGGGGGGGGGGGGGGGGGGGGTGGGGGGGGGGGGGGGGGGGGGGGGGGGGGGGGGGGGGGGGGGGGGGGGGGGGGGTGGGGGGGGGGGGGGGGGGGGGGGGGGGGGGGGGGGGGGGGGGGGGGGGGTGGGGGGGGGGGGGGGGGGGGGGGGGGGGGGGGGGGGGGGGGGGGGGGGGGGGGGGGGGGGGGGTGGGGGGGGGGGGGGGGGGGGGGGGGGGGGGGGGGGGGGGGGGGGGGGGGGGGGGGGGGGGGGGGGGGGGGGGGGGGGGGGGGTGGGGGGGGGGGGGGGGGGGGGGGGGGGGGGGGGGGGGGGGGGGGGGGGGGGGGGGGGGGGGGGGGGGGGGGGGGGGGGGGGGGGGGGGGGGGGGGGGGGGGGGGGGGGGGGGTGGGGGGGGGGGGGGGGGGGGGGGGGGGGGGGGGGGGGGGGGGGGGGGGGGGGGGGGGGGGGGGGGGGGGGTGGGGGGGGGGGGGGGGGGGGGGGGGGGGGGGGGGGGGGGGGGGGGGGGGGGGGGGGGGGGGGGGGGGTGGGGGGGGGGGGGGGGGGGGGGGGGGGGGGGGGGGGGGGGGGGGGGGGTGGGGGGGGGGGGGGGGGGGGGGGGGGGGGGGGGGGGGGGGGGGGGGGGGGGGGGGGGGGGGGGGGGGGGGGGGGGTGGGGGGGGGGGGGGGGGGGGGGGGGGGGGGGGGGGGGGGGGGGGGGGGGGGGGGGGGGGGGGGGGGGGGGGGGGGGGGGGGTGGGGGGGGGGGGGGGGGGGGGGGGGGGGGGGGGGGGGGGGGGGGGGGGGGGGGGGGGGGGGGGGGGGGGGGGGGGGGGGGGGGGGGGGGGGGGGGGGGGGGGGGGGGGGGGGGGGGGGGGGGGGGGGGGGGGGGGGGGGGGGGGGGGGGGGGGGGGGGGGGGGGGGGGGGGGGGGGGGGGGGGGGGGGGGGGGGGGGGGGGGGGGGGGGGGGGGGGGGGGGGGGGGGGGGGGGGGGGGGGGGGGGGGGGGGGGGGGGGGGGGGGGGGGGGGGGGGGGGGGGGGGGGGGGGGGGGGGGGGGGGGGGGGGGGGGGGGGGGGGGGGGGGGGGTGGGGGGGGGGGGGGGGGGGGGGGGGGGGGGGGGGGGGGGGGGGGGGGGGGGGGGGGGGGGGGGGGGGGGGGGGGGGGGGGGGGGGGGGGGGGGGGGGGGGGGGGGGGGGGGGGGGGGGGGGGGGGGGGGGGGGGGGGGGGGGGGGGGGGGGGGGGGGGGGGGGGGGGGGGGGGGGGGGGGGGGGGGGGGGGGGGGGGGGGGGGGGGGGGGGGGGGGGGGGGGGGGGGGGGGGGGGGGGGGGGGGGGGGGGGGGGGGGGGGGGGGGGGGGGGGGGGGGGGGGGGGGGGGGGGGGGGGGGGGGGGGGGGGGGGGGGGGGGGGGGGGGGGGGGGGGGGGTGGGGGGGGGGGGGGGGGGGGGGGGGGGGGGGGGGGGGGGGGGGGGGGGGGGGGGGGGGGGGGGGGGGTGGGGGGGGGGGGGGGGGGGGGGGGGGGGGGGGGGGGGGGGGGGGGGGGGGGGGGGTGGGGGGGGGGGGGGGGGGGGGGGGGGGGGGGGGGGGGGGGGGGGGGGGGGGGGGGGGGGGGGGGGGGGGGGGGGGGGGGGGGGGGGGGGGGGGGGGGGGGGGGGGGGGGGGGGGGGGGGGGGGGGGGGGGGGGGGGGGGGGGGGGGGGGGGGGGGGGGGGGGGGGGGGGGGGGGGGGGGGGGGGGGGGGGGGGGGGGGGGGGGGGGGGGGGGGGGGGGGGGGGGGGGGGGGGGGGGGGGGGGGGGGGGGGGGGGGGGGGGGGGGGGGGGGGGGGGGGGGGGGGGGGGGGGGGGGGGGGGGGGGGGGGGGGGGGGGGGGGGGGGGTGGGGGGGGGGGGGGGGGGGGGGGGTGGGGGGGGGGGGGGGGGGGGGGGGGGGGGGGGGGGGGGGGGGGGGGGGGGGGGGGGGGGGGGGGGGGGGGGGGGGGGGGGGGGGGGGGGGGGGGGGGGGGGGGGGGGGGGGGGGGGGGGGGGGGGGGGGGGGGGGGGGGGGGGGGGTGGGGGGGGGGGGGGGGGGGGGGGGGGGGGGGGGGGGGGGGGGGGGGGGGGGGGGGGGGGGGGGGGGGGGGGGGGGGGGGGGGGGGGGGGGGGGGGGGGGGGGGGGGGGGGGGGGGGGGGGGGGGGGGGGGGGGGGGGGGGGGGGGGTGGGGGGGGGGGGGGGGGGGGGGGGGGGGGGGGGGGGGGGGGGGGGGGGGGGGGGGGGGGGGGGGGGGGGGGGGGGGGGGGGGGGGGGGGGGGGGGGGGGGGGGGGGGGGGGGGGGGGGGGGGGGGGGGGGGGGGGGGGGGGGGGGGGGGGGGGGGGGGGGGGGGGGGGGGGGGGGGGGGGGGGGGGGGGGGGGGGGGTGGGGGGGGGGGGGGGGGGGGGGGGGGGGGGGGGGGGGGGGGGGGGGGGGGGGGGGGGGGGGGGGGGGGGGGGGGGGGGGGGGGGGGGGGGGGGGGGGGGGGGGGGGGGGGGGGGGGGGGGGGGGGGGGGGTGGGGGGGGGGGGGGGGGGGGGGGGGGGGGGGGGGGGGGGGGGGGGGGGGGGGGGGTGGGGGGGGGGGGGGGGGGGGGGGGGGGGGGGGGGGGGGGGGGGGGGGGGGGGGGGGGGGGGGGGGGGGGGGGGGGGGGGGGGGGGGGGGGGGGGGGGGGGGGGGGGGGGGGGGGGGGGGGGGGGGGGGGGGGGGGGGGGGTGGGGGGGGGGGGGGGGGTGGGGGGGGGGGGGGGGGGGGGGGGGGGGGGGGGGGGGGGGGGGGGGGGGGGGGGGGGGGGGGGGGGGGGGGGGGGGGGGGGGGGGGGGGGGGGGGGGGGGGGGGGGGGGGGGGGGGGGGGGGGGGGGGGGGGGGGGGGGGGGGGGGGGGGGGGGGGGGGGGGGGGGGGGGGGGGGGGGGGGGGGGGGGGGGGGGGGGGGGGGGGGGGGGGGGGGGGGGGGGGGGGGGGGGGGGGGGGGGGGGGGGGGGGGGGGGGGGGGGGGGGGGGGGGGGGGGGGGGGGGGGGGGGGGGGGGGGGGGGGGGGGGGGGGGGGGGGGGGGGGGGGGGGGGTGGGGGGGGGGGGGGGGGGGGGGGGGGGGGGGGGGGGGGGGGGGGGGGGGGGGGGGGGGGGGGGGGGGGGGGGGGGGGGGGGGGGGGGGGGGGGGGGGGGGGGGGGGGGGGGGGGGGGGGGGGGGGGGGGGGGGGGGGGGGGGGGGGGGGGGGGGGGGTGGGGGGGGGGGGGGGGGGGGGGGGGGGGGGGGGGGGGGGGGGGGGGGGGGGGGGGGGGGGGGGGGGGGGGGGGGGGGGGGGGGGGGGGGGGGGGGGGGGGGGGGGGGGGGGGTGGGGGGGGGGGGGGGGGGGGGGGGGGGGGGGGGGGGGGGGGGGGGGGGGGGGGGGGGGGGGGGGGGGGGGGGGGGGGGGGGGGGGGGGGGGGGGGGGGGGGGGGGGGGGGGGGGGGGGGGGGGGGGGGGGGGGGGGGGGGGGGGGGGTGGGGGGGGGGGGGGGGGGGGGGGGGGGGGGGGGGGGGGGGGGGGGGGGGGGGGGGGGGGGGGGGGGGGGGGGGGGGGGGGGGGGGGGGGGGGGGGGGGGGTGGGGGGGGGGGGGGGGGGGGGGGGGGGGGGGGGGGGGGGGGGGGGGGGGGGGGGGGGGGGGGGGGGGGGGGGGGGGGGGGGGGGGGGGGGGGGGGGGGGGGGGGGGGGGGGGGGGGGGGGGGGGGGGGGGGGGGGGGGGGGGGGGGTGGGGGGGGGGGGGGGGGGGGGGGGGGGGGGGGGGGGGGGGGGGGGTGGGGGGGGGGGGGGGGGGGGGGGGGGGGGGGGGGGGGGGTGGGGGGGGGGGGGGGGGGGGGGGGGGGGGGGGGGGGGGGGGGGTGGGGGGGGGGGGGGGGGGGGGGGGGGGGGGGGGGGGGGGGGGGGGGGGGGGGGGGGGGGGTGGGGGGGGGGGGGGGGGGGGGGGGGGGGGGGGGGGGGGGGGGGGGGGGGGGGGGGGGGGGGGGGGGGGGGGGGGGGGGGGGGGGGGGGGGGGGGGGGGGGGGGGGGGGGGGGGGGGGGGGGGGGGGGGGGGGGGGGGGGGGGGGGGGGGGGGGGGGGGGGGGGGGGGGGGGGGGGGGGGGGGGGGGGGGGGGGGGGGGGGGGGGGGGGGGGGGGGGGGGGGGGGGGGGGGGGGGGGGGGGGGGGGGGGGGGGGGGGGGGGGGGGGGGGGGGGGGGGGGGGGGGGGGGGGGGGGGGGGGGGGGGGGGGGGGGGGGGGGGGGGGGGGGGGGGGGGGGGGGGGGGGGGGGGGGGGGGGGGGGGGGGGGTGGGGGGGGGGGGGGGGGGGGGGGGGGTGGGGGGGGGGGGGGGGGGGGGGGGGGGGGGGGGGGGGGGGGGGGGGGGGGGGGGGGGGGGGGGGGGGGGGGGGGGGGGGGGGGGGGGGGGGGGGGGGGGGGGGGGGGGGGGGGGGGGGTGGGGGGGGGGGGGGGGGGGGGGGGGGGGGGGGGGGGGGGGGGGGGGGGGGGGGGGGGGGGGGGGGGGGGGGGGGGGGGGGGGGGGGGGGGGGGGGGGGGGGGGGGGGGGGGGGGGTGGGGGGGGGGGGGGGGGGGGGGGGGGGGGGGGGGGGGGGGGGGGGGGGGGGGGGGGGGGGGGGGGGGGGGGGGGGGGGGGGGGGGGGGGGGGGGGGGGGGGGGGGGGGGGGGGGGGGGGGGGGGGGGGGGGGGGGGGGGGGGGGGGGGGGGGGGGGGGGGGGGGGGGGGGGGGGGGGGGGGGGGGGGGGGGGGGGGGGGGGGGGGGGGGGGGGGGGGGGGGGGGGGGGGGTGGGGGGGGGGGGGGGGGGGGGGGGGGGGGGGGGGGGGGGGGGGGGGGGGGGGGGGGGGGGTGGGGGGGGGGGGGGGGGGGGGGGGGTGGGGGGGGGGGGGGGGGGGGGGGGGGGGGGTGGGGGGGGGGGGGGGGGGGGGGGGGGGGGGGGGGGGGGGGGGGGGGGGGGGGGGGGGGGGGGGGGGGGGGGGGGGGGGGGGGGGGGGGGGGGGGGGGGGGGGGGGGGGGGGGGGGGGGGGGGGGGGGGGGGGGGGGGGGGGGGGGGGGGGGGGGGGGGGGGGGGGGGGGGGGGGGGGGGGGGGGGGGGGGGGTGGGGGGGGGGGGGGGGGGGGGGGGTGGGGGGGGGGGGGGGGGGGGGGGGGGGGGGGGGGGGGGGGGGGGGGGGGGGGGGGGGGGGGGGGGGGGGGGGGGGGGGGGGGGGGGGGGGGGGTGGGGGGGGGGGGGGGGGGGGGGGGGGGGGGGGGGGTGGGGGGGGGGGGGGGGGGGGGGGGGGGGGGGGGGGGGGGGGGGGGGGGGGGGGGGGGGGGGGGGGGGGGGGGGGGGGGGTGGGGGGGGGGGGGGGGGGGGGGGGGGGGGGGGGGGGGGGGGGGGGGGGGGGGGGGGGGGGGGGGGGGGGGGGGGGGGGGGGGGGGGGGGGGGGGGGGGGGGGGGGGGGGGGTGGGGGGGGGGGGGGGGGGGGGGGGGGGGGGGGGGGGGGGGGGGGGGGGGGGGGGGGGGGGGGGGGGGGGGGGGGGGGGGGGGGTGGGGGGGGGGGGGGGGGGGGGGGGGGGGGGGGGGGGGGGGGGGGGGGGGGGGGGGGGGGGGGGGGGGGGGGGGGGGGGGGGGGGGGGGGGGGGGGGGGGGGGGGGTGGGGGGGGGGGGGGGGGGGGGGGGGGGGGGGGGGGGGGGGGGGGGGGGGGGGGGGGGGGGGGGGGGGGGGGGGGGGGGGGGGGGGGGGGGGGGGGGGGGGGGGGGGGGGGCGGGGGGGGGGGGGGGGGGGGGGGGGGGGGGGGGGGGGGGGGGGGGGGGGGGGGGGGGGGGGGGGGGGGGGGGGGGGGGGGGGGGGGGGGGGGGGGGGGGGGGGGGGGGGGGGGGGGGGGGGGGGGGGGGGGGGGGGGGGGGGGGGGGGGGGGGGGGGGGGGGGGGGGGGGGGGGGGGGGGGGGGGGGGGGGGGGGGGGGGGGGGGGGGGGGGGGGGGGGGGGGGGGGGGGGGGGGGGGGGGGGGGGGGGGGGGGGGGGGGGGGGGGGGGGGGGGGGGGGGGGGGGGGGGGGGGGGGGGGGGGGGGGGGGGGGGGGGGTGGGGGGGGGGGGGGGGGGGGGGGGGGGGGGGGGGGGGGGGGGGGGGGGGGGGGGGGGGGGGGGGGGGGGGGGGGGGGGGGGGGGGGGGGTGGGGGGGGGGGGGGGGGGGGGGGGGGGGGGGGGGGGGGGGGGGGGGGGGGGGGGGGGGGGGGGGGGGGGGGGGGGGGGGGGGGGGGGGGGGGGGGGGGGGGGTGGGGGGGGGGGGGGGGGGGGGGGGGGGGGGGGGGGGGGGGGGGGGGGGGGGGGGGGGGGGGGGGGGGGGGGGGGGGGGGGGGGGGGGGGGGGGGGTGGGGGGGGGGGGGGGGGGGGGGGGGGGGGGGGGGGGGGGGGGGGGGGGGGGGGGGGGGGGGGGGGGGGGGGGGGGGGGGGGGGGGGGGGGGGGGGGGGGGGGGGGGGGGGGGGGGGGGGGGGGGGGGGGGGGGGGGGGGGGGGGGGGGGGGGGGGGGGGGGGGGGGGGGGGGGGGGGGGGGGGGGGGGGGGGGGGGGGGGGGGGGGGGGGGGGGGGGGGGGGGGGGGGGGGGGGGGGGGGGGGGGGGGGGGGGGGGGGGGGGGGGGGGGGGGGGGGGGGTGGGGGGGGGGGGGGGGGGGGGGGGGGGGGGGGGGGGGGGGGGGGGGGGGGGGGGGGGGGGGGGGGGGGGGGGGGGGGGGGGGGGGGGGGGGGGGGGGGGGGGGGGGGGGGGGGGGGGGGGGGGGGGGGGGGGGGGGGGGGGGGGGGGGGGGGGGGGGGGGGGGGGGGGGGGGGGGGGGGGGGGGGGGGGGGGGGGGGGGGGGGGGGGGGGGGGGGGGGGGGGGGGGGGGGGGGGGGGGGGGGGGGGGGGGGGGGGGGGGGGGGGGGGGGGGGGGGGGGGGGGGGGGGGGGGGGGGGGGGGGGGGGGGGGGGGGGGGGGGGGGGGGGGGGGGGGGGGGGGGGGGTGGGGGGGGGGGGGGGGGGGGGGGGGGGGGGGGGGGGGGGGGGGGGGGGGGGGGGGGGGGGGGGGGGGGGGGGGGGGGGGGGGGGGGGGGGGGGGGGGGGGGGGGGGGGGGGGGGGGGGGGGGGGGGGGGGGGGGGGGGGGGGGGGGGGGGGGGGGGGGGGGGGGGGGGGGGGGGGGGGGGGTGGGGGGGGGGGGGGGGGGGGGGGGGGGGGGGGGGGGGGGGGGGGGGGGGGGGGGGGGGGGGGGGGGGGGGGGGGGGGGGGGGGGGGGGGGGGGGGGGGGGGGGGGGGGGGGGGGGGGGGGGGGGGGGGGGGGGGGGGGGGGGGGGGGGGGGGGGGGGGGGGGGGGGGGGGGGGGGGGGGGGGGGGGGGGGGGGGGGGGGGGGGGGGGGGGGGGGGGGGGGGGGGGGGGGGGGGGGGGGGGGGGGGGGGGGGGGGGGGGGGGGGGGGGGGGGGGGGGGGGGGGGGGGGGGGGGGGGGGGGGGGGGGGGGGGGGGGGGGGGGGGGGGGGGGGGGGTGGGGGGGGGGGGGGGGGGGGGGTGGGGGGGGGGGGGGGGGGGGGGGGGGGGGGGGGGGGGGGGGGGGGGGGGGGGGGGGGGGGGGGGGGGGGGGGGGGGGGGGGGGGGGGGGGGGGGGGGGGGGGGGGGGGGGGGGGGGGGGGGGGGGGGGGGGGGGGGGGGGGGGGGGGGGGGGGGGGGGGGGGGGGGGGGGGGGGGGGGGGGGGGGGGGGGGGGGGGGGGGGGGGGGGGGGGGGGGGGGGGGGGGGGGGGGGGGGGGGGGGGGGGGGGGGGGGGGGGGGGGGGGGGGGGGGGGGGGGGGGGGGGGGGGGGGGGGGGGGGGGGGGGGGGGGGGGGGGGGGGGGGGGGGGGGGGGGGGGGGGGGGGGGGGGGGGGGGGGTGGGGGGGGGGGGGGGGGGGGGGGGGGGGGGGGGGGGGGGGGGGGGGGGGGGGGGGGGGGGGGGGGGGGGGGGGGGGGGGGGGGGGGGGGGGGGGGGGGGGGGGGGGGGGGGGGGGGGGGGGGGGGGGGTGGGGGGGGGGGGGGGGGGGGGGGGGGGGGGGGGGGGGGGGGGGGGGGGGGGGGGGGGGGGGTGGGGGGGGGGGGGGGGGGGGGGGGGGGGGGGGGGGGGGGGGGGGGGGGGGGGGGGGGGGGGGGGGGGGGGGGGGGGGGGGGGGGGGGGGGGGGGGGGGGGGGGGGGGGGGGGGGGGGGGGGGGGGGGGGGGGGGGGGGGGGGGGGGGGGGGGGGGGGGGGGGGGGGGGGGGGGGGGGGGGGGGGGGGGGGGGGGGGGGGGGGGGGGGGGGGGGGGGGGGGGGGGGGGGGGGGGGGGGGGGGGGGGGGGGGGGGGGGGGGGGGAGGGGGGGGGGGGGGGGGGGGGGGGGGGGGGGGGGGGGGGGGGGGGGGGGGGGGGGGGGGGGGGGGGGGGGGGGGGGTGGGGGGGGGGGGGGGGGGGGGGGGGGGGGGGGGGGGGGGGGGGGGGGGGGGGGGGGGGGGGGGGGGGGGGGGGGGGGGGGGGGGGGGGGGGGGGGGGGGGGGGGGGGGGGGGGGGGGGGGGGGGGGGGGGGGGGGGGGGGGGGGGGGGGGGGGGGGGGGGGGGGGGGGGGGGGGGGGGGGGGGGGGGGGGGGGGGGGGGGGGGGGGGGGGGGGGGGGGGGGGGGGGGGGGGGGGGGGGGGGGGGGGGGGGGGGGGGGGGGGGGGGGGGGGGGGGGGGGGGGGGGGGGGGGGGGGGGGGGGGGGGGGGGGGGGGGGGGGGGGGGGGGGGGGGGGGGGGGGGGGGGGGGGGGGGGGGGGGGGGGGGGGGGGGGGGGGGGGGGGGGGGGGGGGGGGGGGGGGGGGGGGGGGGGGGGGGGGGGGGGGGGGGGGGGGGGGGGGGGGGGGGGGGGGGGGGGGGGGGGGGGGGGGGGGGGGGGGGGGGGGGGGGGGGGGGGGGGGGGGGGGGGGGGGGGGGGGGGGGGGGGGGGGGGGGGGGGGGGGGGGGGGGGGGGGGGGGGGGGGGGGGGGGGGGGGGGGGGGGGGGGGGGGGGGGGGGGGGGGGGGGGGTGGGGGGGGGGGGGGGGGGGGGGGGGGGGGGGGGGGGGGGGGGGGGGGGGGGGGGGGGGGGGGGGGGGGGGGTGGGGGGGGGGGGGGGGGGGGGGGGGGGGGGGGGGGGGGGGGGGGGGGGGGGGGGGGGGGGGGGGGGGGGGTGGGGGGGGGGGGGGGGGGGGGGGGGGGGGGGGGGGGGGGGGGGGGGGGGGGGGGGGGGGGGGGGGGGGGGGGGGGGGGGGGGTGGGGGGGGGGGGGGGGGGGGGGGGGGGGTGGGGGGGGGGGGGGGGGGGGGGGGGGGGGGGGGGGGGGGGGGGGGTGGGGGGGGGGGGGGGGGGGGGGGGGGGGGGGGGGGGGGGGGGGGGGGGGGGGGGGGGGGGGGGGGGGGGGGGGGG
>JAGVVM010018836.1:0-2500 GCA_019149425.1 Psidium friedrichsthalianum | reverse complement strand
GGTTGGTTTTTGTTTTGGGTGGGGGGGGGTGGTTTTTGGGGGGTTTGGGTTGTGTTTTTTGTGGTTGTGTTTGTTTGGGTGGGTTTTTGTTTTTTTTGTTGTTTGGGGTTTTGGGGGTTTTTTGGGGGGGGGGGGGTTTGTTTGTGTTTTTTTTTGTTTTTTTTTGTTTTTTTGGGGGAGGGGTTTTTTTGGTTTTTTTGGTTTTTTTTTTTGTGGGGGGGGTTGTTTTTGGGAGTTTGGGTTTGGTGTTTGGGTTTGTTTTGTTTTGGGTTGGTTGTGGTTTGTTTGTTTGTGTTGTTTGTTTTTTTTTTTGTTTGTTTTTTTTTGGGGTGTGTTTTTTGTTTTGTTTTTGGGGGTTGTGGTTTTTTTGGGTTTTTTGGGGGGGGGGGGGGGGGGGGGGGTGGGGGGGGGTGTGGGGGTTTGTGCTGGTGTGGTTTTTTGTTGGGTTGGGTTTTTTTTTTTGGGTGTTTTTTTTGGTGTGGGGGGGGTGGGTGGGTGGGGGGGTTTTTTTTTGTGTTGGTGTTTTGGTGTTGGTGTTGGGGTGTTTTTTTGTGTGGGGGGGTGGGTGTTGGGTGGTTGGGGGGGGGGGGGGGGTGGTGGGGGGGGGGTTGGGTTGGGTGGGCGGGGTTTTTGTGGGGGGGTGGTTGGGTTTTGTGTTGTTGAGGGGGTGGGGGGTGGGGGGTGGTATGTTGTTTTTGTTGTTGGTTGTGTGGGTGGGGTGTTTGGAGGTGTGGTGGGTTGGTGTGGGGGGTTTTTGTTTTTTTTTTTTTGTTTTTTTTTGTGTTGTTTTTTGTTTTTTGTGTTTTGGGGGGGTTGTTGTGTGGTGGTGGGGGTGTTTTGTAGCGTGGGTGTTGGTTTTTGGTTGTTGTTGGTTGTTTGGTGAGGTGTTGGGGGTGTTGTTGGTGTGGGGGGGGCGGGGGGGGTGGGGGGGGGGGGGGGGGTTGGGGGGTGGGTTGTGTTTGGTGGGTGGAGGGGTGGGGTGGGGCGTGTTGTTGGGGGGGGGGTGGTGGTTATTGGTGTTGGTGGTGTTGTGGGGGGGGGGGGGTTGTTGGGTTGTGTTTTTTGTTGTTTTTGTGGGGGTGTCGATGTGGGTGTGTGGTGGTGGTGTGGGGTGGCGTGTTAGGGTGTGGTGGGGTGGGGGGGGGGGGGGTGGGGGGGTTGGGGTGGGGGGGGATGTGTTGTGGGTGGGGTTGGTGGGTGTGTTGCTTTTGTTTTGGGGGGGTGGGTGGGCGGTGGGGGGTGTGGGGGGTGGGGGGGGGGTGTGTGTTTGGGTTGGGGTTGGGGGTTGGGGGGTGGGGGGGTTGGGGTGGGGGGGTTTGGGTTTTGGGGGGTTGGGGTGGGGGGGTGGTTTGGGTGTTTTTGTTTTTTTGTGTGGGGGGGGGGGGTGGTTGTGGTGGGGGTGGTGGGTGCGGTTGTGGTGGGGGCGTTTTTGTTTTTTGAAGGGGGTGGGGGTGGGGGTGGGGGGGGTTTGTGGGGTTTTTGGGGTTGTTTTTGTTGTGTTGGGTTGTGGGGGGTGGGGGTGGGGGGGGTGGGGTTTTTGTTGGGGGTTGTGTTGGTTGGGGTTTGTTGAGGTGTGTTGGTTTGGGGATTTGTTTTGGGGGGGGTTTTGGTTGTGTTGGGCTTGGGGGTGGGGATTGTGTTGTTGGTTGTTGGTTTTTGGGGGTTGTTTTGGTTGTGGGTGTTGGTGGGGGGTCGGGGGTTTTTGGGGGGTTGGTTTTTTTTGGGGGTGTGGCGGTGTTTGTTTTTGGGGGTTGTGTTGTTTTTTTTTTGGTTTTTTTTTTTTTGGGGGTTTGGGGGGTTTTTTGGTGTTTTTTTTTGTTTGTTTGTTTTTGGGGTTGGTGTTTTTTTTTTTTTTTTTGTGGGGGGTTTTTTTTTTTTTTTTTTTTTTTTTGTTGTTTGTGTTTGTTGGGGGGGTGGGTTTTTTTTTTTTTTTGTTTTGTGTGTTTTTGGGGTTGTTTTTTTTTTTGGTTGTTTTGTTGTTTTGTGGTTTTGTTTGGGGTTGTTGTTTTTTTTTTTTTTTTTGTGTTTTTTTGTGGGTGTTTTTTTTTTTTTTTTTTTTTTTTTTTTTTTGTTTTTTTTTGTTTTTTCTTTTTTGAATGGGTTTTGTTTTTTTTTTTTTTTTTTTTTTTTTTTTTTTTTTTGTTTTTTTTTGTTTTTATTTTTTTTTTTTTTTTGTTTTTTTTTTTTGTTTTTTTTGTTTTTTTTTTTTTTTTTTTTTTTTTTTGTTTTTTTTTTTTTTTTTTTTTTTTTTTTTTTTTTTTTTTTTTTTTTTTTTTTTTTTTTTTTTTTTTTTTTTTTTTTTTTTTTTTTTTTTTTTTTTTTTTTTTTTTTTTTTTTTTTTTTTTTTTTTTTTTTTTTTTTTTTTTTTTTTTTTTTTTTTTTTTTTTTTTTTTTTTTTTTTTTTTTTTTTTTTTTTTTTTTTTTTTTTTTTTTTTTTTTTTTTTTTTTTTTTTTTTTTTTTTTTTTTTTTTATCTTTTTTTTTTTTTTTTTTTTTTTTTT
>JAGVVM010018834.1:0-11034 GCA_019149425.1 Psidium friedrichsthalianum | reverse complement strand
TCCTCACCCCTCCCTGATTTTGGTCACCCCATACTTTCCTATTATCAACAGATAGTAGATCATACTTTCAATTGTATCTTACTACATTGTCAACGTCCTTGACGTAACTAAAGATTTTCCAATCTACACCCCGCATATACTCAAGGCATGTCCTTGTAAAGTGTGGTGAGACAACCGATAGTGTTACCGTTGGCGATGAGTTATAAATACTCAGAAGTAATAGAGAGACAGGGCTTGAATCAAAAGGGTGGTTTTTGGCTGAGGAGATAACATATAAATCATTGCTCATCGTGGATGTTGTGTGAGTCCTTTTCATCTTTCATGATGATCAATGCGAGCCTCTAAGTGCCGCGGCTTTCAAAACTTCAATTTGATATGCGAAAGTGACTTTTTTGGGGCACCCACAAAGATGAATGGAAGCCCATCTAATCCCCGGCGACCAGACAAATAGTTTATAGGCAGCTCTATCGCCCGTGCCCGGCGCCTTTTCCTCATCTAAGTACCAAAATATTAGTGTTTGAAAATCTCCTCTCACAGTAATTTACACTACAAGTTTGGCCCTCCCGGATAATGTTTAATGTACACTCTTTGCTAATGATTGTGTAGACGAGTAGAATGTCTCGGTTGATTTGAGTGGGGATGAGTTTTTTGCTTTGAGTATAATGAAAATCCTAGCTTACTTTGTGACTTAGTTGTAGTGGTGAACGTGGGATGAACCACATCCACGATTCTTTTTGTTTTGCTTTTACTCCCCCTCTCCATGACGAGGGACGAAATAGGATTTTCACATCATCCCCACTTTGAAACGTCTTTTGATTGCTCTGTTTCTAGCATTGTAGGGTTTCTCATGCACAATCGATTGTTTCCATGATTTCTTAACGCATGCCAAGTAATGAGATATCGATCCATTACCTATTGTTTGAGACCCGTCGGCAGAAACCCAAGTATTGGAATTACATAAGCTAATCTATCCTATCCTATATTTGATTGCTATTTAAGGTAGATAAGACCAGATATAGGAGGATGTAACTCGAGCAAAATAATGACATATGATAGAGAGATAAAGGTGAATATAATATGTATCGTGCTCATCTCTCTTTTCTATCCCCTCTACCCACCCATAGCCACCACCCACAGGCCTCCGCCACCATCCACAACCTCCCACCAAGATTGTCTTGTTGAAACCAATGAGGCTCATCATGGTGACAAGCTCGCGGAGGAGCTCCACGGCCAGATCTAGAGCTCCTCCATGGCTAACCTCAACTTGACCTCGGACACAGAGGAGCTCTAGGGTTAGATATCTGGCGCACCATCACCGTTCTCCTTACATACAAGGTATGGAGCAACAGCCGTTGTCCCACTTTGTCTCGCGCACCTTCGCTGCACGAATAGTTGCACCTTCATCGGCCACACATTCGTCTATTGGGCCATGACCTCCAAGTCAAGCACCACGGTAGGGAACAGGGGTGTGTCATGGTCTGGGTTGATCTGGTCCCTAGTATAGAACCAAGAAAACATGATTGGAGGCTGCTATTGACAAACATGATTGGAGGTTGTGTTGCAAGGCGAGACGTGATGTCGAGCCAGAGATGGTGAATGTTTGAGTAGAAGATGGAGAAAATTAGGTAAAAAAGCTCTTCAAAAAATTTTAATTTTTTCTTTTTACGGTCCAGTCTGGCCCTATCCACCATGGAACTGGGGACTGGAACCACCCGATCACCGGTCCCATTTATTGGCACTGAGGACCGAATCACCTCCTCAAGGACCGAACCAACCCCCATCGGTCCGAGCCAGTCCGGTCCAGTTTGCTCACCCCTAGTAGGGGGTGGCAATCAAACTGGTGGTTGCTATAGATTGTAGGCCGGCGACTAGCAAATCTTACTAGTGTTGCTAAAGATTTGCATGATGGTGATTCTCAGCCAACTTGACATCCACGAGGCCTCAAAGATCTGAATGGTCGACATTCAATACGAGATGGGCAGAGAGGAGGAGTGTTGAGGACCCGAGAAGAGTGGGGTAGGATTTGCTAGTCGGAAGAGCCATATTACTTCGATGATTAATCTTTTTGAACAGTCGACATTCAATCTATAGCTTGGATATCCATACGCTCAGCAAATATTGTATAAGATGAAAGATTTCCCATCTTTATATCAATTCATCCTTTGTCTATCCGACCTTCTCCTATCCGATAAAAAAGCCCCTAACAACCAAACAAAAGCAAAGTCTCCTATCATACGCATAAATGATCCTTTGATGTGAATCGACGGATAAGCCATGTTATAATAGTTTCAACCATGCAGCTTAGGTATTTAAGAATCAAGTCGGTACTAGTCTACTTCCGTGAACTCCAGTACTAAAACTCGCCTTATAATCGGATTGAGCTCCGATTATCTTTTTCGACTTCATGGAACTTTTAATAATTCCTAGTTGAGCTCAAAATTGTAAAATATTCTAAGATTTTTTAAGGGAGAGGAAGAGAGACTCAATAACAATTATATCAATATTCAATTTAATTGACATTATATTTTTTTTTTTCCGGAGAAAGGCATTTATATCCAAACACTGTACATAAAAAGAAAATAATCTAACAAAGATTAGGGAGACACTAGGAGTGGCAAAAAGTTGTGTACAATGCTCACTTTAGTACCAAAAGTTTCGTCCAGATAAATTTAGCGTCAAATTTTCTAAAAAAAATGATAATTTAGGTGCTGACTCCCATTTGCTTAGATGGAAATCCAACGTGTCAATTTCTTTATTAGTATCCGAAGCTGACGTGACTCACCAGAGATCCGGTTAGCAATAAAAAAAACTAAAAGTTGAAAAAATATTAAAAATACAAACTTAATTAGCCTAATAAATTAAAAAGCTAAAAAAATGTGTGATAGAGGTCCTAAAATTTGTCACGAAAGTGAAATTGAGCCCTAAAAATTATAAAGTTGATGCAATTAAGTCCTTTCATTAACTTTGTCTATTTGGACTAATGAAAAATGCTGACGTTTTTTAGTTTCTCTATCCTACGTGGTAATGATGTGACTAAAACGACATCATTTTGGTTCTAACTCTATTTTTAATACAAATTTTATTTAAATTATATTTAAAAAAGTAATTTAAAAAAAGTAGTGGAGAACTGGGGCATGGCCAGTGGGAGTTGCATGGCCACGTGGTTCTCCAACCTTTTTATTATAATTTTTTAGCTTTTCTTGTTAAAAATTTAAGCTTATTTTTAAATTTATTTTAAATAAATTTTCATTTAAAAAATTAATTTTTAGCTTATTTTTAAATCTAATTTAATTTTTTTAAAAAGTTTAGAAGTCCATGTGGTCTTAATTTTTGTTAAATGCCGCTTCATATTAAAAATTTATTTATAAAGGCCACATATTAATTTTGACTAGAATATCTTGTCGGAGGTACTTAAGTGATCATTTTTTTTCCGATTTGGCACTTAAGTGATCTAGCGAAAACTTTACGTACTAAAGTAAGTATTGTATACAACTTTTGCCATTTCTGATGTTCTTTTCCTAAGAAATTAGCTATCTTAAAATGTGACAAAAAATTAAAAAAAATCCATAATATTTAATAATATCTTTAATAATGTTAATTCCAATATCCACAAATATACTTTAACGTCCCTCTTAAACTAGAGCATCCAACTTGCATATGACAAGTGTAGCTTTCTTCCAAAGCCTGTGACAAGCGTTGTGTAAGTTGAACCTTACATTAAACAAGGGATGTTGATACATTGAACTGGATTTAACAAGTGCTGAAGAAAAACATGATCAGAAAGTTGACATATCTTTCTTGTACAATCTTGATAGAACCATGTGCAAAGCTAGAGGTATCAAATGGGTGGGTCGAGTTGGATTTGGGTCGGGTCTAATATGGTCCGACCTATATTGACCCGTCTAACCCGTTTTGACCTATATTCAATGACTCATACCCGACTCAACTTGTAACTAACCCATACCCAACCTGATCCATTTTGACCTATATTGCCAAATCACACTAATATTCTAAGAAAAATTATATAACTCATTTAGCCTGTTTTAAGCTTTTCACATGTATATGTTATTAGATAAAATTTTTACATCAAATGAAAAAGAAAATTAAATAATAAAAAAATTATTAAATAAAATAAAAAATGATAATACTAAAATACTTTCATGCAATAAAAAATCTAGTGAAATTTTTTCTATTTTAAAAAAATTAATTTTTTCTAATTTTTTTAGAAATTTTTAAAATAAAATATTTTATTATTAAATAGTTTTTTTAAAGTATTTTTATTTTATTTTTCTTTCATTTTTCTCTGGCCACGGCGGATGGCGGCGGCAACCGGTGGACGGTGGCGGCGGCGGTGACAGATGACAAGCAGTGACGATAGACGGCGACTAGCGGCAAGCGGCGACTGGCAGCAGGTGGCGATAGTGGACGGCGACCGTGGTGGTGGACAGCTACAGCGGCGGCTACCGCGACGGCGGCGACGGATGGCGACCACGGCGGTGACTGGCAGCGGCAGCGACCGGCGGGCGACGGTGACCACGGCGGTAGCGACCGGTGGGCGATGGCGGCCGTGGAGCGGGCGACGGCCGCGACCAACGGGGGGTGGCCACGGCAACCGGCGGCGACCGGCAGACGATACCATGGGTCCATTTGTAAAAATAGAAAATTAAAAAAATAATAAGAAGGCAGGTGGCAACATCGACGGACGACACCATAGGTCCATTTATAAAAATAGAAAATTAAAAAATAATAAGAAGAAAGTTTAAGCTTTGAGACCCTAGGCCTATTTGTAATTTGTAGAAGTTATGAGTCGAAAATGGGTCAAATATGAGTCAAAAATGGGTTTCATGCATGGCCCAATTTTGACCTATTTAATTTCACTTCAACCTTTTTTACTCATTTTTAGTGAGTCCTTCAAAAGTTAATGACCTATATAAGACCTATTTTATACAAAATATAGGTCAAATATGAGTTTTTGACCCATATTGACGGCTCTATGCAAAGCCAACTTACATTGCAACGAACCGAACCGCATCACCTCACGACACTCAACTTTGGCCGTTCGATGAACTATGCTTAACTCTGGCGTTCACAACTACCTAAATACTTCACGGAGACTTCACTCGTCAATGACGCTCTTATTTGAAGAGAATCCCACAACAAATAACATCGATGGAAGACATTGCAGAGTGTTGACAAAATTGGGAAGTTTCCGAATATGAGCTGACTGAAAACAGCGAGGCATGACTCCCTTGATGATGATCACATATTGGAATAAAGCTTGACGCCTTGAAAGATGAAAATGCTGATGTCGCCCACCATTGGAAGGAAACAAAGAAGCTAATGTTGCAGTAGAAACATTGATTGAGATCGACGACAAGAAGAACGAAAAAGTTAGGGTTTTGATTTGGGTCTTTCTGTCTTGGTGCCTTTGATACCATGTAAAATATCCTACGATCTTCAAAAGATAGGAAGAAAAAATCGATAAAGACTACGAGTGTGTTCGTTTGGATGAAAAAATTTCCCGTGAACTAGTTTTCTAGATTCACGTGTTTGATTTGCTGAAAATGATTAGCCAATGATAAACTATTTACGTCAAATACAACATTCATGCTTAACACAAGGAAAACAAATTCACTAATTTGAAAAGGGAAAAACCTATCCTTTGAAAATACCTTTCATGGAAAGTACTTTCCTCTATTTTGAAGTTTTCTCCGACACAAACATCTTGCTCTGATTGATGGCCATGGTCTTAGTGAAAATAACATTATCGTGACTATTTCTATTGGCCCAGGGGACAATTAAGGGTGTAATGACTCGAATTTTCAATGCTAATGTTAAAGGTGAATTAGTTAAGATTATTGGACAAATTTAGAGAAGTTATTATTGGCTCGATAATATTTCTAGGACACTATGTATTTAATCTTGGTCATATCGGGTCAAATATGTGCAAAATCAGGACAACTGGAAAAAGAAATGGAAACTTGGCTACACGTGAACATGTAGGGGCCATGTGTCAACACGTCGTAGCTTGAGGAGACATGTGGCAAGGCGGTGTCAAGAGGCACGTGGCAGAGGCACGTGGCAATCATGTGTGACACATGCATCCATTGGATGCCGACTTGCCCAAGCTGACTGATCTTCAGCTGCTTCCCCCTATAGATAGTACCTAACATCAGTTCGTTTCTTCATTCGTTCGTCAGAACAAAATCCTCTGTCATATTCCCTCCCTCTCTATCTCATGGCCGCCCTAGCCTAAGCCATGCCTCTTGCTCGCCTTTGTCAAGACCGACTTGAGTGTCGTAGTGCTGCCCGAGTTGAGCCGCATGCCCAAACCAAGAAGAAAGACAAATCCAAGATCATCCAATCGTCGCTTCTAGTTTTCTCAAGTAATCAAGGCAAGTAGATTTCGAGTCCCTATTACTAACCTGTTTATGGTTCGTTATTGTGAGTGTTAAGCACCGATCGATATTAGTTGCGGTGATCTTGCTTGTGAAACAGCTCTTTACAAAAGTTCAAGGCAGCACTCTAGGAGGATTTTGGGGAAATATACGTGAAATGAAATGATCTAGTTGTTGTTGTACTTTTGTCTTGCTTATGCATGTTATTTGGTTAGTTGAACCCTCGTAAGGCCACATTTTTATATGCATACCTGCACTTGCTGTGTATTTCATGCATTTGTGCTTTTTATGGTCAATTTGATTAGTTCAATTAGTCTTCTGCATTCGCCATCTATATAATGAAAGATTAAAGAAGAGATCGTGGTTAGTAAGTCTTAAGATGTGACGAGCTAAGATGTCACAAAAGGCCTATTTGGTAAATATTCTATTTCTCTATTTTTCTGTTTCTTTGTTTACCAAAACAGAAAAAGAACATAAATTTGTTTGTGTACGTTAGTTAATTTTTTCTATTCCTCACTGGACAAGGGATAGATTTGGAATAGAAATAAGAAGTAAAAAGTATCTACTTTTTTGTTTTTGTTTTCAAAGACAAAAAGAGAAACAATTCATTTTAGAGAAATAAGATTAGCATGACCCGATCCGACCCGCATATACCTAAGTCATTGGGTCAGGCCAATTTTTGGTAGTGATTTTTTTTTTAACTAGACCGTTTATACTTTTGACTTCCTTAGAATTGTCATCAAAATAATTTCAAGATAAAATTAAAATAATCGATTTATTTCTTTTTGATTTTTACGTTAAGATTTTTCTTTCAGCATTATCATATACATTTTATAGAAAACGTATCAAAAAATTCATATGCAACATGAAAGAATTGACTACAACGGAAGTACATTTGAATTTGTATTAGAATGTTTGTATCTACATATATGAATTATGTTTGCACTAAGAATTATGTTTACCCTTGAGTTGTATTAAGCCCTATTTTTTATTTATAGGAGGGGGGAGTCAACAAGGAAAGTGGAGTTATATATTATAAATTTTTAGATTGGATATTTAAATATCATCTTTCCATTAATTATAGTGCTTTTTTAGAATTCTTGAGTATAGAAGTAGAAGGGAAGAAGAAGTGAAAAAAAAAAGGACCTGAACTAGCCCAATAAACTACCTGAAATCATTTTAGCTCGGGTCGGTCGCGCAGTGTCAATGACGGTACTTTTGACACCCATACTAACTATTAAGTTGGATTTTCTAAGGAAATATTAGAATATCTTGATAAGTTAAGTTCTTATAAAAATTTCAGTTTTATCCAATTGTTAAATCTCTACTTACACTTTTAAAAATTAAATAAAAAATTGGGAATAGAAGTTTTTACGATTGTTCCAAACGCATGTTTGTTCTTTTTATGTTCAGATAATAGAATTTTTTGTGTAGTTACCAAACACATTATTCTACTAAAAAACTCATCCATGTAATACAACTTTAAAAAATTATTTCCGAACAGAAATTGTTTCCGAGACAGAAATGTTACCACCCTAAGACTCGACCAGTGAACGATTCCCTGGTCTTTTATCACCATAGGGATTTGCACGAGTGGCTCGTTCGGTGGACTCACTGTCTCGGCTCTATGTAGTGGAGTTTTGCTTGCCTTTCCCTATTGTTATGTCCATCTATTGAGGGGAGGGTTACTGTAGGCATTAGCACTAAGCTTGGCTCCCGATGAACTCCCATTTTACGCCAATGTCAAATCGGCATTAAGGTATTTCTATTCTATGTAACGCATTTTAAAGCCGTGAGAGCTCCGGCCCAAAGTGGACAGTATTATACAGTGGTAGCCCTTGAAGTTCTTACAGATGTTATCATAACTGACTCTCGATCACGTGTGGGGCTACATCGAGGGCGCCATGCTCGAAGGAGGGGAGAATGTGATGAACTAGACTCAGTAAGTACAAAGGGACAGGCTAATGCAATGCCTTGGCAGTATGGGGGCGAGGCTAAGCGTATGTCTTCTATCTCAGATCGCTTGGGAGGAGGGGGGGAGGGGGAGTCCTGGGCTAGCTGATAAGGCATACGATTCTTTATTCTGTGTAATGCATTTTAAAGCCATGAGAGCTCCGACCCAAAGCAGACAATATTACACGGTGATAACCCCCAAGGTCCTTACATTGCAAAGTAACAAGAATTCTACAAAAAAGAGAGAATATTAAGCATATAGTAGCACAATTTGTTCGAGGCAAAATGACATGATAATAACAATGCAAGTTTTCTCAATTTTTTGCCAACCCGTTGCAACTACTTTAATTCTACATCCATCCTCTAGCCCAACTATTGGAGATGCTTCTAAGGGGTTAAGAGCTATTGGAAATTGATTGGAGTAGTTGCCGAGGTTTAGGCCACCCACACAGTGTGTCCTATTGGCCAAAGCATAGTTTCCTAAAACATAGTCTACTGGTACTATTACATCCACTACCCATTATGGCTGCTAGACCATAACTGTCAGTGCTGTTTTGACTTATCTCTAGTCCTCTTGCCATGGATTCTTAGCTTGTCAACGGCTATTGTCTTACCGTTCAACGGTCATCTTGACATGAATGATTGATCAACACCTTCAGTGCCTTCTAGAGTATGATATTTGCAAGATAAGCTCATTATCACTTGATAATAGCACGATAATAGCACGTGCTACTATCAGCGGTTCGTTGGTGCTGTCCACGATATTTCTTCTCAAATGACTTTCTATCTATTATCCAATTGTTCTCCTAAGCATATCAATATACAAAGGCTTTACTTATATGGTCACCTGATTATGGTAGTTCCAAGCTCTTATGAACAACTCGTTTTATTAGACTTGTTTTCCTTTTGTCAAGATCCTCATCAAAGACCACTGATAATATCACGGTCTTCATGAATTATTACCACTTCACCATAATGAACATCTACATTTGTCAATTAGATATTACACTAGGGATAATTTTGGAATGGTTCAATCTAGACAAAGAGACTAGGGAGGGACGAATGAGCATAAGAGATTGAATTTAAAATATGCTGATGAAGAAGGATACCTAGATTAGGGGGAACATGACTTACGTTGAGCTCACAGCTCACATGTCACGCCCCGAACCTACGAGCCACGCGACATCCCTCTCATACCTGTACGGTCGAATGGTTGATAATCACGACGACCCAAGAAATTCGTCATAACCAACGACTTCAGAGTTCCTTAAGCAACGGAAACGAGCTCCTTCAATCTCAAACACAGAAAAAGGGTAGAGAGAGACAAACCAATCAATTTACCAAACCACACTTTATATTACACGCCCTTTTCATACAACTTTCAAGATAACGTCATATACAAAGTTCAAAATTTTTGTTACCTCATTACAACCTATTGCTCGACCTTTACAACAAAAGAATTTATGTTGGCAAGTTTCTTAATTCCAATGGCGAGCAAACCATACAAATTTCTACCAAGGGGCTTCTGCCTCCACCCTACTCATCATTATCCGTCCCACCATCTAGTCCAGGGAAAGACTGAGTCTCTGGACCAATTTCTTTCGGGATCCCCTGTCTTACTCGTATTACATCCACTGCTGGGGGCGAGGGTCTGAAAAATAAGGGCAATTACCTATGAGAACAAATCTCAACAAGCTAACCTCTAGATCCATTCTCAGAATACCAAACATCCTCATACCCAACTCCATGCCTCATCCAGGTACTCAAACCACAGAGTCAAATTTTAAATCGTAGGGCCAAAATCAAGAGCAACGCCCAATAGAAAACTTGCCATAAATGGCCATTTATAAAAAAGAGATAGCTCAAGTTTAATTCAAGACCATAAATGGCCAAGTTATAAAACAAACGAGTCTAATCTAGGACAATCAATGCAAATACATATGCATGCACGCTCAATCTTGAGCCTCGGATTAGTAGCCAATTTGACCCGCGTCATATAGGCGTATCGGGTTTGACTCGCGTATCGTACGCATCAGATCTGTGCCTCAACCCGCATATAGGACGCCTCAGGTTGGCACCTTATCGCTCCAGCTATCTCGTGTTAAACATATCAGGGTACACTGTGCCTCGACCCGTGTCACATAGGCACCTCAGGTCAGCACACTTATCTCTCCAATTCTCCATGTCATATAGGCACCTCAGGGCCATCCTCCATGGTTACGTATTACACTAATTCACAATGATAGGCAATTCACACATTTTCACACATGAAATCCATCGCTCAAGCCCTTCAAACTAATAAAATCTTTTAAATTCATTTGGACAGAAATTATTGGTCAAGTACGTTAGGTCATCTTTCAAATACGAGTCCAAATACTCAATCCACATATTCGGTCAAATGGCCAAGCCAATCAACTCATTTTGCGAACTCAAATTGTCACACTCGCCTTTCAGGCAATAAAATCCTTTAAATTTATCTGGACAGAAATCATTGGCCAAGTACATTAGGCCATCTTTCAAATACGAGTCCAAATACTCAATCTACATATCCAGCCAAATGGCCAAGCCAATCAACTCATTTTGCGAACCCAATTTGTTCAGCCAAGACAGTAACATACCAAGTCCAAATAATTTACAATAGTCTCGCCACATAATCGATTTGCTCAAATACGCCAATTTTCGG
>JAGVVM010018833.1:0-42618 GCA_019149425.1 Psidium friedrichsthalianum | reverse complement strand
CCGTACGTACCAAAATAGATGGCCTTTTTGATGATTTAAATATGTATTATGGTTGTTTAAATTTGGATGAAATGGTAGATATTGAAAAAATAAAAGCACAAGTTAAAAGAACAATAATAGAATTGTATAATGAATTTTGTACTACATATAATATAGTTCATAGTAGTGGATCTTCCCAAGCTGGTGACGTAGGAAGTAGTGACGTAGGTAGAGGTTCTAAAATGCTGATAAGTAGACAAAAAGGCAAAAGGGAGCAATGGGAAATATTTCTGAAATAGAGATCTATTTACCCACTGAATTTGATTTTCCTGGATTAGAAGCATAGAATTTAAAAATTTAGAGTGCTGGAAGAGCCATGCAACTCAATTTCCAGTACTCGCTCGCATGGCAAGAGAGATATTAGCAACCCCTTGTTCAACAGTTGCGGTTGAACAAGCATTTAGTGCTAGAGGCAACATTTAGATGACAGACGTTCAAGATTAGGTCGAATTCGATAGAGGCTCAAGCTTGTGTTGATGATTGGACAAAGGCTCAACATTGACAACAAGAAATGGATTGCAACAATGAAGTCGAATTCTTCGATGATGGAGATATCACCGCCACAGGTACCAACGGAACGGGCAGCGACGATTGACGATAAGGTAAGTATGAGGTCATCAAAGGTAAAAGAACTATATGGACTTTGATTCTTCTATCCCCAAGAAAATATGTAGGCACTTAATGATAATTCATTAAGTTCAAGTCCTTTCTTTCCTTCCTTTTTTTCCCCCCGGCCCTCATAATTGATTATAATTTGTATTTGAAAATTTTATTTTTATTTCATAATTAATTATTTAAAATTTTTGTTATTTCATAATTTTTATTTGAAAATCATTATCGGAACAAACCGAATTCAAACCAAACCGGAACCAAAATCGGAGGTTCCAAACCGGAACCGAAACCGGGGTTCGGAACCGGAACCGGAACCGGAACCAGACTTATGCGGTCCAGTTCCGGTTCAAGGTGGCCACGAACCGGAACTGGCCCGGTTCCGAACCGTGGCCACCACTAATCCTCAATGTTTATTGAATCTTACAATTGATTCCTTAGCAAATTAAATTTCCCTCACTAATGGTCTATTATCTAGCTAGGATTTCGTTCCTAAGTTAAATTGATTGTCCAATAATCATAAAGATATTCTCATTACTTTCGATACGAGGGCTCTTGATTGATTGGTAATCATCTCGTAGATAATATTTCTTTGTTAGAAGCTTGATTTAAGGATTATAGGATTTGATTGTATGGGCGAACAGATCCTCTGAAATCTCTGATCCTCTCTACTTCAATGGCTACATGATCTTTCTATATCAATCAACCAACGGCTAGTTTTGAAGATTGATCCTCGGAGGGGTTCCATCCAACAGGAAGCTGTCGCGACCTAAAAAAAATCGGTTTCCCAATTTTTAAAGTTAATGGATTACCAAATTAATTAATTGAATTAATTAATTCAGCTCGAACTCTCCCAAGTTCTACCAAATCGTGACTTAGGTTCAATGTCAAGAAAAAGATTTATCTTGGAGTCGCCACTAATCATTTTGGGTAGGTTGATTAGACACCTAAATAAAGTATCGGGAGAAGTACTTTATTCCTACGGACCAGAGATTAATGAGTTCGGAGACTTGGTTACGCTAATATTTCTATTAACGCCCTTTCGGTACCAATTTCATGAAAAGAATTCAATTTGACAATTTTGATGAATTTTCACTTGAGGTTCAAAGGTGCAATTTTTTTGGGATTTTAACTTTATTAAATGAATGCAATGCATGAATTAAACTAAATGTAATGACATGAATAAACATGAAAATGTAATGCAAGACATGCAAAATTAAAGTCTATCTTGCCCTCTATGCGAATTTAACTAATTAATTTAAAGCATGCAAAAATAACATGGTCTAAACTATATTCTATGACATGGAAATAATGCAAGGCATGCAAGACACACGAAATACGCATGTGAACCAATGACATGTGAAATCAAATGCTTAGGCTAGGTGACCCTACAATTATTTAATTCAGGCATCAATCATGCAATTGGACTAACCTAAGATGAAAATCCTAAACATGATACTATATGACGTGCAAGGATGGTATGGCAAAAATAAAATGCAAGATAGACATGCAACTATATGAGTTTCGAAATTTACCATGCCTAGGATGTTGCATACGAATATGACATGCGATGACAGGGATAAAAACATGCAACATGACACGGGATTCGAAATTGACATGCAAACATGGATGATGAACATGCATGAGATTTTTTTTTGTATTTTTATTTTATGATTTTTTTAGAGTTTTTTATTGATTTGTTTATTTGATTTTCTGATTTTTTTATTTAGTTTTTTTAATCTAATTACATCCCTGTGTAAAACTATGCCAAATTACCCCTTTTTTAAAATATTTTTAGGATTTAAATTACCCTAAATCCTAATTTATTTAAGGAAGTATTTTTGACATGGATTACCATTTTAGGGATGTAATTTTAAAAGAAAATGCAATCTAACCTAAATGTTTACAGGATAGATTAAACGTGCAATTTACTAAGATATGTCACATATTTCGAAATAGACAACAATATATTTGAGATATATTCAGATTTGCAATTCAATGGAAAATCTATGCAAAATAAGCAAGACAATATTCAATTTAGGATAAGAAATTATACCCTCCAACTATTGCGGGGTCGCCTTTCCAATTTGAACTTGCACCAGATTTTGAGGATCAAAGTTCAATTCTTTAGACCCGCTTGCGAAGGGCAGACCTCAGCTCTAGGTCCATGGCCTCGCTCCTTGTCACGTCCCGAACCCGGCGAGCCACGCGACATCCCTATTACCTGTACGATCGAATGGTTCACAAACACGATGGCCCAGGAAACTCGTCGTAACCAATCGACCTCAGAGTTCCTTAGGCAACGGAAACGAGCTCCTTCAATTTCATATACACAGAAAGGGATAGATAGAGAGACCAACCAATCTAATTACATCAAACCACTCGATATATTACATAATATTTGTATACATCGGTTTGGCGACATCAAATATGTACAAATCAAAATTCCTGTCATCCTCTGACATCACATAACTTGACCTTTAACAAAAATGGCTAGTGTCGCGACCCGATGTTTTCGAAACTCGAAAAATCGCGGCTAATGGATTACCGGGCCTAATTTGCGAACTTGGGCTTTGGCACAGGCCCTCCAAGCCCATACCAAATCGCGGTGAGAGTTTTCTTTTTCGTCGATCTCTTTTAGATCGGTTGAACGGCTTCGACCTTAATGTGGTCGGGTGGCATGTGCTATGTGTGCATGCAATTGGAGTCGCCACCGGTCTTTCTTGGGAGGTAGACCAGATACCTCATCGAGTGAATGGGAGGAGTCACTCGATCCTACGCAACCAGAGATTCTAGGGTCGGGGATTTGGTTACCCTAGTTTATACTAGAGTCCTTACGGTTACCGTCCAGAATTGATTGTTACCTAACTTGTGAGCATGCGAGATTTTACTAATTTGGCTCCTAACCATGTTCTTGTCAGTCGCTAAGTGTTCATGCAAATTTTCTTGCGAGTGGGCATCTTCCATAACACCTTCTAGGTTTTGAATGTATTCTAAAAGAGGAAATGCAAAATCATCCAAAGCAATCAAAGTGTCAAAGTGAGGGCATGCAAAGTAAAACTACCCTAAGAACAATGATAAGAAAACCCGCAACTCGTCGGGTGAATAATTACAAACCAATTAAATAAAAACCTGAGACATGATCAGGGGATGCAACAAAATGAAGACCGGATGGGACATCGGTCGTAAATCTCCATTCTTCGAAATATCGGACCAAATGCTAAGCAATTTAGAATATTGGACTACTCAATTAAACATGTGTAATCACATTCGCAAACATATTGAGGATCACAAATCAACGAGATAATCTAAATCACTCAAGAGAGGGCCTCGGGATCGACCTTTGTATGCATCACATCGCAATCTTCACCCACTTGGAACATACTCAAGGAAAAGCTGGTAATAAAAAATGCAGAAAAAATAATGTGAACATACTGAAAAGCTGGCATGAAAAAATTCAGAAATGTTTTATACAAGTGGAAAAACATGTCAGTGACAACTTTTGCACTTATACTTAAAAGATCCTCATTTTCATGTGGAAAATATTTTTTCACAAGAGCTCAGCAGCGAATAAGCAAATCTCCATAGAGCAGACATGTTTTAGGATTAAGCTCTAATACACACTTAAAACATCGAATTAATGCACCAAAATTTTCAGTCTACTAAATAAGACCCTAATGAACAACTTTCATTTTTTGTGATTTTGGAAACGAAGACTCTAAACAGGTCATTATTGCAACTTAAGACAGACTTGCACTGAACAAGACACAAACTCCAGAACAGTCACAGAAATGCGTAATTACTTTAAATGCACTAAAAATATGAAACATGCATGAATATTTTTGGATTTTTTATATATTATGAATCAAGATGTTGTGAATGACTTTCATGAAGAAGTTTTTCTGAAATCGAATCTAGAAAAAATTGTGAAAAATTACGAAGCATCAAAGGTCGGATCAGAAAACTCAATCTCAGATTCAACTCCAAACATTCACAGATTCAATCTCCAAACTACGGGATCCTTTTGACATAGTAAACGATGTCCATTTTCATGCCATAATATATCAAATCGAAGCTCGGGATGTGCTCTACGTATCTCTAGAACATCATTCCATGAAATAACCATGTTTTCACCCTAAAATACACGTTACAAAAAGATTGCACAGTCCGACCCGAGAGCAAAAACGTGTCAAAATGCACCACAACGTCATCCAACACCCATATGCATGCACAAACACATAGCAATATCATGTTTAACAACTAAACAGCAATCTCAAGCAAGTCAATGTCTCTGATTCACCTCATGTTTAGGCTAGAATCTATCTTCACATAATGGTTAATAAGCTAGGTATTAGAATCAAACCGATTTACCCTTTATCACGAACCTTTCCACGTTCTGGGAAAGGTCCAACGGTGAGATCTTGTCCGATTTGGGTGATCTTAGTACCGTTGGAATCGTCTCGACATCAGCTAGGTCATATCCGAAATTCAGCCTGATTCAACGGTGGGATCGCGTGGATGAAGCCTGAAAGCTCTCGGCCTCTTCGGATCTCGGCAGCATCAGACCTAAAAGCAGAGCCACATTCCGGGAGAGATCCAACGGTGAAATCTTGTCCGATTCGGGTGATCTTGGTACCGTTGGAATCGTCTCGACGTCAGCTACGACATATCCAAAAATCAGCCCGATCCAACGGTGGAATCACCATGGAAAAAGCTCGAAAGCTCTCGGCCTCACTCTCCTCTTCTCTCTTTTTCTTCTTTCTTTCTTTCCTCTCTCCTTCTTCTCTTTTTTTCTTCTTCCTTTCTCTCTTCTCTTCTTCTATTCTTCATCTAACTCCCTTATCAACCATTCTCCATCTTACATTCTCCATCTAACTTCCTTATCAATCATTCTCCATCTTCCATTTTTCACAAACTCTTCTTTTACTTATTTGCAAATTACCCCCTCAAGTTTTAAGTATTTGCATTTTAGTCCTTGAGGTCTTAAGTATTTGCAATTTAGTCCCCCGAGAAGATATTTCTTTCATAAAATCTTCAGCACACTTTCACCATGTTTGGCCGAACTTGCTCCCCCATGCCCAATCCAATCGCCTGTCAATTAAACTAAAATGCTTTGCCGTTATCCCTAGTGAGAAGCATGAACCAGAAATTCTAAAAAAATATTTTTTGTTGGAAATGGGCCGTTGGGTTGAGCCGAGGCCTCCAAAGCCATTTTCATATTTTTTTTTCAATTTTATGAATTTTTTTAGGATTTTCTAAAACATAAAATGGTTAAAAATTAGGTGTCAACAGTTAGATCGGCAATTTCTCAACTCCGATAACGAGCAAACCATACAAATTTTTACAAGGGCTTCTGCCTCAACCCTACTCATCGTCATCAGCTCCATCATCTGATCCAGGGAAAAGCTGAGTCTCCGACTCAATGTCCAACTCGATTCCCTGCCTTACTAGAATCACATTCATCTAGGGGGTTGGGGACTTGAAAAATAGGGAAATCACCCATGAGAACGAATCTCAATAAGCTAACCCCTAATCCCCTTCTCATGACACCAAATAACCTCAGACTAAACTCTCAAGCCTCATCTAGGAACTCAAAATCATAGGGCCAGAAAAATACCAAGCACAGTTCAATATAAAGCTCGCCATAAAATGGCCAAACATCAATACAGTTTGAATCTCAGGTCCAATCCGAGACCACACAGAATCAGGATATCAAAATCATCGCCAATCAATGGCTCAATATAAAATCATTAGGCATTTAAACCAAACACGTCCAATCGGGACAATCACAGCAATCGCATATGCATGCACGCTCAATCTTGAGCCTCGGCTTAACAGCCAATTTGACCCGCGTCATATAGGCGCCAGGTCCGACCCACGTCGTTTAGGCGCATCAGGTCCGTGCTCCAACCCGCGTAGAAGAACCGCCTCAGGTCGGCACGCTTATCACTCCAGCTACCCCGCGTCAAACGCATCAGGGCGCACGAGGTTACATTTTCCGCCTCTAAGACTATATTTTACGCCACTGTGGCTACATTTTACGCCAATGGCTACATTTTACGCCAAGTCACATTATGGCTACATATTACGCCAAGTGACAATGATATGCAATTTCACACGCGAAGTCCATTGCACAAGCCTCTCAGGCTAATAAAATAATGCCAATTTAATTGGGTAGAAACACGGCCAAGTACGTTAGGCCACAACTCAAAACACGTGCCCAAGAATATCAATTCACATGGCCGACACCATGGCCAAACCAATTTATCAATTTATTTCACGCGCCCAATTATATTCATTTTTATTGCCAAAAATTCCACGTCAGACTAAAATCACTAAATCAACGCACGTGGACACACTTGGATAATCCAAAAATATTATTTGGACTCAACCACAACTCTCGGGCGTCGGGAATAGTCCCATGGAATATTCCCCGAGCCCATTTCTGACAAAAATGCCTTATTTTTCCATTTTTCGAGATCCAAACCACTCGGAACCCACAAGATTTATCATTCTCAATTCAAAATCAAATTGGGCAGCACGTGAACAGTACACAGAGTGTCGTAAATAGTGATGCAAAAATACTATTTGGCCCATTTTTGTATAAAATGCCCAAAAAATCCATTTTTTCGGTACCCGAACCTCACGGGATCCACTCCAAGCATGACACACAGACTTAATCAGTCATGGACAGCAATATATCAGGTCCAAACAGCAAGCCACAGCATTCCACAGAACCGGATAGCACAAATTCATCAATTCCGGCAATTTTTCCTAAACTGATTTACCCTGAATCGGACCTTAGAGCTAATCCATGGCAAGTTCAATATCCTAATCAAGGAATAGAGGTTTAACTTACCAAACGAAGCTTGACAAACCGTGGAAACAAGCTGGAATGGCGAAGGACAACCGGCGACAACCGAGACCGGCGGCGGCGCACGACGACAAGAGAAGAGAACGGCTAAATCAAGGGGAACCGGGGCTGTGAGGGGCTGTTTTGACATCGAAAACAAACTAGAAATCACATATTTGACATGGAAATGAGATCTAAGGGCAGCCGGGATCGACATATATCAATTAGAGCTAAAACAGAAATTCGGCACCTAGAAAACAGTTTCGTCGACTGATACGATAAAATACATTTGAAGGGTCAAACGACCTCAGATCGAAGCGATTCAAGTTGGGTTAGAACCGCAAGACATAGAACTATGACATACCCAAAAATTGTGATGATCCAACGGTCGGATCTCGTCAGCGGTCCGATCAAATTAGTAGCAGAAAATCCAGCGTGAATAGGGAGAGGGAGAAAATGAGGGAGAAAGTGAGCTGGTGAGAGAGAGAGAGAGTAAAGAGAGAGTGTTCTAGCTGAAAATTCTGAAGAGGGAGAGAGAAAAAGCAAGCCTTATCTTTCAAAAAAATATATATATTAAATAATAATAATATCTCAAAATATTAATTGAATAATAAAAAATCTAGATATTATTTACCGATATTGACATAAAGCTGACTGATTTGACTGACAAGATTGATTTGACATTCGATGGACATTTCTCTAAATTGTGCCAAATCAGGACTGGTTGGGACTGAACCGCGTTCTTTAAGCTCAATCGCGAAGGGAAAAATGACTAGAGATGATCTCGGAAAATTTTTCTGACTTCGCTAAAATTCATCTCACACCCTAGCCACTGAATCTAGAGCAAATTGAGGACTCGACAGAAATTTCTAATTTTTGCCTTTCTTCTTGGCACTCCGAGTCCCCAACTATCAATTTCCGAGCCTTTCTCGTCAATATCCAAATTAGCAACTGCAACGCTCTTGAAAATCGGATTGTCCTATTCGGAACTCAATTCGTGGCCAAATTCATAAGATAGAAGCTATAATGAAATTCTCAAACTAACGGGTGGCTGTTAGGAGTTGCGCGTATCGACCAATTGGTCCACGTACTTATTTCCTAGATAGCCTTCCCTTTTGGTCAGTTATCTCGAAGCGATCAGTTTCGAGTGGAATCATTAATAGTGCATCCATGACATATCCATTCTAATTCAAATCCCAAACAGGTCGAAATTCAGAATGTACACTCCTCGCCGGTTGACACTTGATTTTTGGCCTTTTTTTGTGTTTATAAGCGTAAGTATTATATTAGCTAATCACAACGCGATACAAAAGAGCCAAACACAAACCTCGTACCAAGATTACAGATCTGTCACGAGGGTGCAAGGGTGTAGGGCGAGTCCAAAGTACAAGTCTAAGCAAAGGAAACACCCCGGAGGGGTCACAAGACGACAGCCAAAACAAGAGGCCGAACAACAAGGAACAAAGCCACCAACAAAACCGCTGAGGACACCAACGGGGACCAGCCCTAGCAGCAAGTGAGCTCCATGATGCAGAAGGAGAGTCGGACGGCAGCAGCAACAGTAGCTGAAAACCTCACCAGCTTCAAGTTCCAGCAGCGACAAAACGACATTGGGCAGAGCTGAAGGCATTGCATATGAAGACCAGCAACACCACAGCGAGGAGAACCAGGTGACGAGCAGCAAGCATCAGCAACAACAAAACAGGAGGACCAACATAATTCCAGTCACCAAAACTGAGGATGTTGAGGCAACTAGGGATCTCCAAGGCACTCCAGAATCGGCAGCTAGGGAATGCAGGCGCCAATCACCAGAGAGGCCAAAGGGAGAGTTGAAACAGCAGCAACAGCAGCGGTAAGGCACCAGACTCAGAGTCCTCCTCTCCCGGGAAGAGAGTTTCCAGAGCAGCAACCCAGATCAGCAGCACGTGACAGCAGCATGAATACATCCGAATCAGAATCCTCAGCTCCAAGGAGATGTGATCCTGCAGCTCTAAGGTGTACCTGCAAGAACACAGCCAGCAAAGAGACCAAAAGACCAGCTGAAGACAGCGCCATCTTGAAGATCCAGCAGGAACATAGTCCTTAGGACAGCAACAGCTTGAAGAACACAGAGCTGAAGGCATTGCACATGTGAACAAAGTGACTTCATAGCCAATTCCATCCATGATAAGCTGGGCACATGACCAGCAAACAAACAACAACAGAACCAGCAACAACAATAAAATAGAGAATAGCAGCTGGGGTCATTAACAGCTTCCAGTTCAGCAGCAACACCAAGCTGAGGCCACGAGAGACAAGCTAACGACTCCAGAAACCAGCAGCTACAAGTCACGAAAGCCCGCTGAAGAACCAAGACGTGCATAGCTCCCAGCAGGACAGCAGCTGTGAACGTGCTTGATGACCCTCCAGTTTGGATCCGCGAGCAAAGTAGTGGACTGTTCTGGTTCCAGCCAGGGATGGTCCTGAGTGGAGTCCAGAACGAAATAGGCGAAGATAGCAACCAGCAGCACCCAGAAAAGCTCCAGGTCAGAACAGCACGACAAGAGATCCACCACTAGACAGCACCAACACAGCAGTACGTCCCGCAGCAGAACCCCAGAAGCAGACACAACCAGCAGCAAAAATCATCCCGCGGCCGTAGCTCCAAAGAGCCATCAGCAACCGGAAGCATCACGCAACAACAAAGGTAGGAAGGGCAGCAATAAACACCAGCAGCCTCCAGCAAGCTCGAGAAAACCAGCTGAATCTGTCCTGAAATGGTTCCCAGCAGCACTGCAACAGAGAAGGCCGAGAAAAAAGCAAAGACCAATAATAGGCGGGAAGGTCCATCGCGGCTAACAAGGTAAGGATACCAGTCATTCAAAGATAAGAGGGGACAGCTCCCATAAATTCAGGACTCTTCTATTGCGTGGGGTGTCATTTACGGGCCTAAGAGACATCGCCTTATCCCTCACTGATTTAATCAGGTGTTTTTTCAGCGATGGGACGAATAACGGTTTTCCCCGGAAGAGAATATCGTTTCTTTGCATCCAAATAAGGTGGCACAAAGCCGCAAAGGAGTAGCGAGCAATCCGTTGGTGGAACGACTCACCACCAAATTTCTTTTCCGCCCATCGAAGAGTGTCATGCCATCCTCTGCCTGGCCAAATAGGCTATTCTTATGAGCCCAGAAACGAATAAGGTCAGCGGACGTAGGGCACCGAAAGTAGAGGTGCTCTATGGAGTCCGGCCTCCGATGGCAGAAAGCGCAGTGACCTTCATCGATCCTTCTATAGCTGAGAAGCAGAATCTGCGTTGGAAGGCGGTTAAGGGAAATAATCCATAGGAGGAAGGAATGCCGTGGAACAATGTCTCGGTTCCATATAAACTTCTGCCAGGGAACTCGATTCCCTTTATCTCTGATATGCTCCCAGGCTGAAGCAATCGTGAATTTGCCCGTGTGATGGTTCAGCCATTTCCAGCGATCCGGCGTATGGGAGGCAAGCTGCGGGAGGTCCTCAGGCCAAGAACAGATTGTATTCCAGGCATATGAGGGAGGGTGGGCAGCAGAAAGTGCATCCTTTACTGAGCTATCACGAGGAATACCCGAGTTATATATGTCTCTGTCCCGGAAGAGCTTGTAGAGGGGACCCCGATTATGCCAATTATCGAACCAAAACGATGTAGATTCACCATTGCCTATCCGCCATTGGAAGCACATATCAAAGGACGGCCGAAGGGCCAAGATCTTCTTCCAAGCCCAGGAACAGAATGTGGGTTTCCGGGCAATCCAGAAATTTTTGTTTTTCAAGAACGTGGAGTGTATCCACTTACACCACAATGACTCTTTGTCATTGAATAAGACCCAGATGTGCTTCAACATCGCAGCCCGATTACCGTCTTTCAATTTGCGGATGCCCAAACCACCTTCCTCCTTGGGCCGGCATACCTCCACCCAGGACACTTTGGCCCCTCCCACCCCCAAGAGGGGGCCCTTCCATAGGAATTGCCTAAGAATGCGTTCAATGGATGTGATTACCGCCTTAGGGAGCGTGAACACACTTGCCCAAAACACATGGAATGCATGCAACACCGATTGATAATTGGAGCCGACCGGCAAAGGATAGGAATCTATGGCACCAAGAATGAGCCCTCTCGGTGATTGCATTTATCAGAGCATTGCAATCCTCCTTGGTCAATCTAGCTGCAATAACCGGCACCCCTAGGTATCGGAAGGGCAAGGAGCCTTCGACAAACCCAAGAGCTTCCAAAATACCATCCCTCATAATCCGAGTGCCCCCGGAGAAGAAGACTTCGCTCTTGGTCAGATTTGGCTTCAGACCAAACCATCCAGCAAATCTGTCAATTCCCTCCTTCAGCAGGCCAACAGATTGAGGATTAGCTTCAGAAAATAATAATACGTCATCCGCGAAGAGAAGATGAGATAAGCGAGACGCCTTACAGCGCCAGAAGAATTTGAAAGCAGGGAGTCTTGTTTGAGCCTCCAAGATCTCGAAAAAATCTCCATGACTAACGTGAACAAGTAAGGCGACATCGGGTCTCCTTGTCGAATACCCCTACCACTAGGGAAAAAGCCATGCAGCTCACCATTGATTGCCACCGAGAACATAGGGGTTCTCACACAAGTTAGGATCAGCCCAGTGAGGTGTTCGGGAAACCCAAAGGCCTTGAGGACCAGCTCAAGGAAGTTCCAATCCACCGAGTCGTAGGCTTTATGAAAATCCACCTTTATTGCGCATTTGGGGTGTAGGGGTCATGATGGAACCCACAAAACAACTCTTGAGCTAGTAAGATGTTGTCACTAATACGCCTTCCTTTGACAAACACCGTTTGGGGTAGGCTGATAATAGAAGGGAGAATGCTAGCCAAGCGATTCGCAATAATCTTGGTGATGCATTTGTAAATTGTGTTGCGGCAAGCAATTGGCCTGAAATCATTAAGATTAGTCGCGTTTGGGGACTTTCGGCACCAAATTAATGATAGTAGAGTTAATCTCCTTCAGCAAGCAACCAGAAGAGAAAGAAATCCTTAACCGCCGTTATAACGGAGGGGCCTACGACTTCCCACGATTTCTGGAAGAATTCAGCCGAAAAACCATCAGGACCAGGGGCCTTTCCTTTGGGGAGGGAGAATACCGTATCCCTTATTTCTAACTCTGACACAGGCCGAGATAGAGCAGCAATCTGAGCAGGATTGAGGGGCCGAGCTATTACTGACCTGAGGTCCTGAAGAGCAGGAGGGTTAGAAGCTGGAGCCGGAGCCAGCAAGTCCTTATAGAAGGAGACGATGTAGTCCTGAATCAGCTTCAAATCATCAGTCAGCAAGTTTCCAGCACCATCAGTAACCGAGAGAGAAGCCTATTTTGCAGATGTCTCTTGTTCACCGAATGGTGGAAAAAACTCGTGTTCAAGTCCCCTTCTTTTAGCCATCTGATCCTTGACTTTTGACTATAAAAAGACTCCTCATTCAGCCTGAGAGTGGAGAAAGTTTGCAGGAGAATTTTCTCGGTGTTGGCAAGATCCTCATTAGTCGGGTCCAGCACCAGAGCATCCTGTGCAGCCTTTAAGTCTTCTCTCGCTTTTTCGGTGCGTCTCGAAATGTCAGAGAAGGCCTGTCTATTGAGGGCTTTCAACTGGATTTTCAGGTTCTTGAGTCTCCTACACAGATCAAACATCGGAGTTCCCGTCCCCTGTGAATTCCAGACCTGGGCAACAATGCGAGGATAGTCTGGGTGGGTAGTCCAGAAGTTGAAAAATTTGAATGGCTTTCTTCTCAACACAGGCGGATCAATGCGAATCAAAATAGGGGTGTGGTCCGAGACCCCAGGGGCTAAGAAAGTAGCTTCAGAGAAGGAAAACACCTCACTCCAGTAGACGTTAATAAGGGCTCTGTCAATCTTGCGCTGTTTTCTGGAAAGACCTGATCCCGTCGACCAAGTAAATCTATGCCCCACATATTTCAGGTCATCAAGGCCTGCGTGAGACAAGCATTGGCTGAGTTCATTAAAACTAGGGATCCAGGTGGTCGAGCTACCCACTCTGTCTGCAGGTTCCTTGATTGCGTTGAAGTCTCCCATGGTCAGCCAAGGAAGGTTGATCTCCTCACTCAGGTGGATTAGATCAGACCAAAGGGGCCGTCTGGCCACAAAGGTATGGGCCGCATAAACAATGGATAAGAAACAGACCTTATTAAGCATATGCATACGCAAAAACCATGAATAGCTTGATCCGAGTAAGAGTGAACATCAAAAGACACCAGCCGAGGGTTCCACCCTACCAAATACGACCACCAGCAGCGTAGTCATAATTAGCCATCCAGCTCCAACCCGGGATGAGTCTGGTAGAAATATGCACAAAAAGATGCTGAGGAACTTTCGTCTCTATGATACCGATACAGCTGAGGGATTTAGCACGAACAAAATTCCTCACCTCAGCCTGCTTCAGTGGGTTCATGAGGCCCCTGATGTTCCATGCGCCAAAAAACATTCAAAAAGGATCTGAAGAGTTACCATTTATTCTTGCCCTTCTTCCTCTTGGAGGATTTGGGGGCAATAGGAGCATTAGCCGAGGGATTGCACTCAGGAATACTGCTGGGCACGCAATCAGGGGAGTTTGGTGCTGGCCTATCGTGCAAAGTTCCAGCTTCAGGTATATGGGGTTCTGCAGATCTGCGACGGGTGTTAGGAGGTGCAGGGGAGGGGGGGTCACTTCCAATTTCACTAGCTGTTACCTCATTTTCTTGTTCCGAGTCTGAGGAGCTTGAGGATTCAGAGTTCAAGGGGTCTGGATGGGTCTCCAGACCAGCCACAGTACCCGATGGAGGTAAAGAAGGTTTTCCAGTAGTTGGTCCAGCAGTGATGCTTTTCACCCCAGTGTGTTGAAGAGGGTGGCTACGAGCAGAAGGTCCAGCAGGGATGTTTTCCACCCCAGTTTGAAGAGGAGGTGTTTTATTTCTCCCTTTGACAGCAGTCCGGGTTTCCTGCGATTGAGGATGTTCCACATTTGCTGTCTGCTCAGGTGCAGCATTTGCTGCGCAATTGTGTCCAAAAACCCCACACTTCTCACACGACACAGGTTTCCATTCGTACTCGATCAGAATAGAATACGGTTCCTTATCATCATCCAGCTGCACTTCCACAGATTTGGGTAACTGCTGGCCTGCTTTAATCTCTATACAGACCCGAGCAAAAGCAATTCTTTTCATGTTTTCTGTCAGCGTGTCAACATGAAGTGGTTTCCCTATGTCACTTGTCACCAAACTAATACCTTCAGCTGACCAAAGTGCATTAGGCAGATCATGTAGTCTGACCCAGATTGGGAGAGATTCATGCTGGTCCTTCCTCAAGACTATCCGAGGGTGCCATTGCTGTAAAACAAGCGGGACTCTAGAGATAGTTATATGGCCTACATCCAGAATCTTGCGCCTAAATTCATCATCCGGCAAATGGAAGAAATAAAAGCCAGCAGAGTTAACTACAACCTCAGCAAGGTGAGAGCCCCACATCTTCGTTACCACCATTTCAATTAGACGAAATGGCAATCTCTTGCAACCAGATATCCCACAAGACAGGATTTCCATTTTGGATTGCAAGCATTCAGAATTTCATCTGGAACTTTAATAACCGAAGTACCTTCTACTCTACTGGGAGGGATATATTTAAGGGCATACCCCTTCTCAGCAGATTTGGCTATCGCGGCCCAGGACCGAGAGGCCATGGCAGGGCCATCGGCATTCCTTTGCGAAGTGGCTCTGGAGCGACTTCTGGTTCCTCCCTGACGAGCGTGGAGACCTGCAACTTCAGGGTTAGTTCGAGAAGGCTTACCATTCTTCTCCGGCAGGACAGGGTCCTCCGTATTCAACTCGGGTAAGTCAGCCCTGGTTGGGGGAACAGCTCGGCCTGAGGATGTCCCAGAGTTCCTCGGCCGTGGGGCTCTGGACCTGCCCCTGCTACGACCACGACGGGTCTGCCTAAAGTGTCTGCTGAAGCACCGAGGGCGCACCAATTCCTTCGTGGTGAACAGTGTCAGCCGTGTTCGCCTGAGCCCTAACTGGGTTGGAAGGGCCACCGCAGGGCCTTGAGAGGCCATTTGGACGTTCTTGTCCTTCCTCGTGGCCGCCAAGGGCAGCCGTGACGATGGAGCCCCTTGGAGAGGCGGAAGGTCCGACAGCCCCATCACCGATTCAAGACACAATTCAGCCTCGATGAAAGCCCAGCATGGCGATTCCACCGAGCAAGATGAGGATCGGGGCTAGGCGAGTCTTCGGAGAGAAGATCGATCACATCCGCCGGCGGGATGAGCAGGAATCACGAGCAACGGGCAAGAGATCTTGTTGATAGCTACTCAGCGATGGAATCTTTCAAAGATGGAGAAACGAAGAAATCTAAGACATATTGGCAATATTCTTAGATGAGCACCAGGAGCTGCTTAAGAATGGAGAAAAATGGATGAAGATATTAAAAGGTCCAACCCAAAAAATTAAGTCGATAGGTGGAGAGAGACCACATGAATATAAAAAGTATATAATAACTCATTATAAGGCAATGTAGGAAAAACAACAACTTCAACACCCATCTCATGTGCAAGCTGAATTTCGAGTGGGACGTGAAAATTGATTAATAGAGGTGGGCCCACAACGCAGACAATACTTACTCTGATACCATATTAGAAAGTCCAATCTAAAAACTCAAGCTAAAAAAGGAGACCACACAAAAGTAAAAAGCATAGAAGACTCATTGTAAGGTGATGTGGGAAAACAACAACTTCAATAAAATATACCTCGAGTTCATTCTGCTCATCTCACTCTAATCGCCATGGCTTTGTTCGTTGAGGCTTTTATTGTACCGGGAGGCAAAAACAAGAGTACCGCGGTCCCTATATTGTTAGGAAAGGGCTCTCTCGTGATTTTTACAACTTCTGGCCCACTAGGCTTGCTCTTCTCCGTGGCGTCCATCAGATCATTTTCGGCCATCCTAACTTCATCCTGCGAGCCAGAAGATTTTCTCTACTCGTTGCCAAAGAAGATGATAATCGGCCTGTCATCCCTCTTTTTTCTCCCTGCTTTCTTGCTCGCACCCTCTGCCGCCGTTCTTACGATTGTGTTGGATGAGAGAGTCAAGTGGATTTGGATTCTCATGACTGTACTCAGTTGTCTTTTCGTGGCGTTGTTTGCCATGCTGCAGCATCCGTTGCTTTTTCAAATGGTTAAATCTACCTTTGGACCGAGCATCTTCCGGCCAAGAAAGATTTCGAAACGACCTACGAATGGCCGGATGAGGACATGTGATAAGAAAACTTCCTAAATAATTTGTTGGTTACTTATCAATGCTCTTATGAAATTACAATTTTTGTAGTTTACAATTATTAATTTTTGTACTATCTTAGCAGTTTATTTGTCTAGCTCACGGATGGCTTAGGTATTCAAATTCTTATGTGAAATTTACCAAGATAAATTGCAGTGACTTACCTACTGGGATTGAATTACCAACTGATTTTTCATATCAGTTATATTCCATGACAGAGTATATTTTGGCAATGAAGGTTTTAAATATTTGTTTGTGAATATATATCCTATTTGAAACATCTATAGACTGAAACCTTAAAATTGGTCAGATCATTCTCTAAATAGAGCTTTAATAACAAGGGAAACATAGTTTTGCACATCATATCATTCTGAAAATAGAGCTTTAATAACAAGGAAGGGAAACATAGTTTTGCATAGTAATTCTTCATATACTTTGAAGAAATACATTAAGTATGCATTTTCCCTGCTACAACCAACTATAACGAATACATATAGCCTCAAATCAAATTCATCAATCAAATGATTGTCCAATAATTATGCCTCACTTCCAAATGTCCTCAGCACGAAAGATGCTTGGCCCATAAGTGGATTTAACCATTTGGAATAGCAAGGGAAGTTGTAGTTTTGCGAATAAAAAACATGGGAGAGAGGCCAGCGAAGTGATGGGAATGAAAACCCACTCCAGTCTCTTTTCCAGTACAATTGAGAGAGTTGCAGCGAAGGCCACCAGCATGAAAGCCAAGGAGAGGAAGAGAAAAACAAGGCCCATAATGATCTTCCTAGGCAACGAGTCAAGAAAATCTACCGGATCATACCGCGAAGTTAAGATGGCTAGAAATAGCAAGATGATGTCACCGAGGAGAGCAAATAATGCATCGAAATTTCGAAGAGTCGTCCGGACTCCAATCGCGCTCCGTTTTTGCCTGTGTACTGTAAGACCTCAAGCTTCGATAATCTTCAAACGGATCTTCGAAAAAACTCTTACAGAAATCGCAGCACTGATTCAAAGTCTCCTCTGTTTTTTTCCTACGCTTTCACCTACGTACTTTTCATTCTGTGTTGGGTCTGTTTTGCTTCGCCAGTTTGCTGCCTCAATTTGTGGACTTTCAAGCTTGTTTTGGTGAGTAAACTTACCTGATATGTTGTAGAGTAAGTGAGGGTGATTAGTTGGGTTATTAGTTTGTCAAATGACAGAAAATTCTGGATAGTTATTGGGCTAAAAATCTGACTGTTTAGTGCCGTTTTGCTGATTCTGTGGCATGTTGCTGTGCGTGTTCGGTGTCAAGTTTAAGCTATTTGTACTGTCATTATGTGGGTATTTGATGACTAGTTAGAGAGGAGAGGCTGCCAAAATTTCGGTGACAAATGGGGCATAAAAACCGGTTGTTCCAAGTCTGAAAAATTTTTGTTTATAAACTTGCTGTTCTGTGTAGGTGTTGGAAAAACCGAGATTACTGAGGTCAAAGGTGACGAAATCACTTTTGCATGGGTTGGAGTTGTGATGATGGTTAAACTATTTTAAAAATAAGGATAATTGTTTCAAATATAATCAATCATGTACTTGGAAAAATTTGAATTAAATGTGGCGTGTTTGAATAATAATAAAAGGATTTTCCATTCAGAGCGGTGATAGTTTGAAGCATGCTTGTTGCTTGTGATACATGTGAACTGTAATTGATTGACTTGCCTGTTATGGTGCGATTGTGTGATTGTTAAATGTCATGCTTGAAAATATGCATTTGAATGCAATGATGTATGAGATGAGTTGTTAGCGTGACGTGCGTGTTTGGCAAGTCGTTGAAGTTGAAATCAAGTTGTGCTCGGCCGACGGGACTGGCACGAGAATTGGAGCGATAAGGGTGAGAATGGCTCGACCGATGAGATCGGTACGAGAACGGGCGGTGTCGTAGTTCCGGCTTGCAGCCTCTTCGCTTGCCGAGGGCGCCTGAGCGTGCACGGCACGGGGCAGCTGGAGAGATAAGGTGCCAGCCTGTGAACGCTTTATGCGTGGGCTCGAGGCACGGCCTGTGGCGCTTTATGCGCGGGCGTGAGAACTATGGAGACAAGAATGAATTAATATAACTCTGAGATAGCATACTATGCGTGTAGTGATGCTTAGATTCGACATTGAACTGCGTGAGTCAATTGACTATATTGAATGAGTCTGATGTAGTATGAGCTATCTATTCGTGTGTGCTTGTTTGATCTCATTCACATATGCACGTCCCTCTGTTTTATCGGTATGTTTACTCGCTGAGTCATTAGACTCACTTGCGGCTGATCGCCTTTCAGATCCACAGCCCTAGCAATGGAGAATTGGGAGCGCTTTTTGGGGTACCAGAAGAGATAGAGAGATGGGAGTCTACTTATCGGGCATCTGATAACACTGTATATAAGCGTGTGGAGTGTAAAGTCTGGGTAGATGAGGGTGGAGAGTACTTAGTGCCTCTGAAGTTTGAGGCCTGGTTCCATAGGCGAGGACTAGTTTTTAGAGGACCTATTACTGATATGGATATGGATGTAGAGCTAGAGGATGAGGACGGGTTATTCACTCCAGTGACCTTTGGCAGAGAGGTCATCGACCCGGAGCCCATGCAGGAGGACCCTGCTGAGTATTGGCCGATGGAGATTGACGGACATGAGGAGGACCCTTATGATATGGAGCAGCTGGCTGCTGAGCCCGAGTTTGTGGGACCTGAGGAGTCTGACCCCGAGGAGCTGCCGTCTTCGGAGGATAGTGGAGCTGAGTCGGACTAGGGTTGGGGGTTGGTTGTTAGTTTTTGGGGGTATGGCACTTGAGCACCATTTTTGAGTGTGCCACTGTCAGGGCTGTTTCTCTTTGGTAGCCAGTTCCATAGGTTTTGGCCATATGTTTATATCTATGTAAATGTGTGTGAATATTGTATATAATAGTCATGTATATAAATAGGTTGTGAGTTTAAACTTTGAATTGGCTACTGTCGATCTATCTATCTACCTGCCTGTTTGTTTGTCGGGAGTTGAGTAGATGCTTTCGCTTGCGTTTCGTTAAGCCGTCGTCTGGCCGCGATGTTTTTCCTGGGCGATCGCAGGTCAGTTGGGTCATTCGACGAGGCTCGCGGATCGGAGGTCTTGTCGCGTGGTCGCTCGAGAGGGGCGGGGCGTGACAGCCTCCCGCTGAGTGGTATCAGAGCAAGGTCAACTCGATCAGAGACTAATCGAGGTTGGGAGTTATAAGGATGACAGATTGTGGGGTAGATAGCTAGCGAGACCCCTAAGATAGGACAGAAGGGGAAAACGTTGTATGACTCTTGTTTGGCGCATGTGATTGATAACCTGCATTGTTGTTGATTGGTGTTGAGTTCTGTATTAGTAAACTGCAGGTGCGTCTGGACCAGAGGTAAGATTAGGGCGTGGTTATCGCCCTTGCTTTGTTTAAGAGCCTTTAGTTGTTCTGTTGTAGGCCGTGTGCTGGTCTGTAGTTAGGCGTGAGTTGCCTAGAATTGAGTTTCGGACTACTAATTCCTTGGCGGAATTGTAGCAGGATCTTGTGAGAATACGTAGGAATCATGAGCGGTCGGGGCAAAAGGACAAGGGAAGCGTCCGGCTCGCGAGTCCCAGCTGCGGGAAACCCGTCGACCCGAGGAAGAAGAAGGTCAGGCGGAGCGTCGAGCTCCCAGGTTCCGCCAGTTCCACCAGCGGGTGAGACTCAAGTCCCAACAGGAAATACCGCAGGTTCCGGAAGGAGTGAACCAACGTGTGCTTCTGTAGTTAGACATGATGAGGATGTTGAGCGTGAAATGGGGAACGAGTTGATGGGCAGGCAGATTGGGGAAAGAGCTGCTGCCGCTCAAACTGCTGAAGGGCGACGACGAGCGCCCCATCTAGTGGAACAATTTTTGAAGCTGCACCCGCCAAAGTTTGACGGGACTGGAGGACCTGAAGTAGCATTATTTTGGACGGAGCAACTAGAAAAAGCATTTACTGTACTGAGGTGTACGGAAGATGATAAAGTGATGCTGGCAGAATACCAGCTGCAGAGAACTGCGGATGACTGGTGGAAAGCCACCAGAGAGCGAGTTTTTCCGGAAGGAGCAGTAAGGACATGGGCAACATTTTGTGAGGCCTTCAATGGAAAATACTTCTCTGAGGCTGCGCAGGAAAGGAAGATGGAAGAATTTCTGCGACTGCGCCAAGGATCGATGATCGTGGACCAGTACGAAGGTGGGTTCGCAAGATTGTCGAGGTTCGCTCGTCGAATCATCGAAAACCCATGGGATAAGGCGAGAAGGTTTCGCGAGGGCCTCAAGCCGGAATTGAAAAGCCAGCTGATCACATCGAGGATCAGGAATTATAACGAGATGTATGAGTTGGCACAACAACTGGAGCGGGATACGATGGAAATGACTGCAGCGTCAGGATCCAGATTTGTGTCGGGGCGAGATAACAGGAGTTTCGGTAAGAGACCGATGGTGGACAACCGCAAGTTTGCACCACCTATTCGGAAGGACATAAGGAAACCGATTCAATTCGGTGGGATGAGGTGTAACGAATGCGAACAGAGTCACGGAGGCCATCCTTGTCCAAGGAAGATGGGTGCCTGTTACATATGCGGATAGACTGGGCATTTTGCGAGGAGCTGCTCGAAACGGGCTTTTAGACCGCAAGTTCCTCAACAGAGACCACAGCTAGGGTCACCGATGGGGTCGACACCACCGAATGTGCAGAGTAGACCACCGGCGCAAGGAAAAGTATATGCAGTGGCGCGAAAGGAAGCGGAAAGTGCGCCTGGTGTGATCACAGGTACCCTTTCTCTCTGTGGACATGCAGCTTATGCTTTGTTTGATCCCGGAGCATCTCATTCATTTGTGTCAGAGCAGTTTGTTAAATTGGTTGGCATGGAAGTGAAGCCGCTTACTATACTATTGCATGTTGAAACCCCATTAAAGGATAAAGTTATTGCTTCGTTAGGATGTCAGGGGTGTAAAGTAATTCTGGGAAATAGAGAAGAGTCTATCGACCTGATAGTTTTGCCCATGCATGACTTTGACATTATATTGGGGATGGATTGGTTAGTTAGGCATGGGGCTGTTATCGATTGTAGTAGCAGGGTGATCCAGCTTAGTCCAGTGGGTCACCCTAGATATGAGTTTGTAGGGAGTCGAGGAGGAACCTCAATACCCTGGATTTCATTGCTTGAGGCGACTAAATTACTAAGCGAAGGATGTGAAGGGTTTCTGACGTCGGTAGCGGATCCTACGGTGAAAGAATCTAAGTTGGAAAACGTGGCAGTTGTGTGTGAATTTCCTGACGTTTTTCCGCAAGAGTTGCCAGGACTACCGCCAGAACGTGAGGTTGAGTTCGTAATCGAATTGGCCCCAGGGACGGAGCCAATTTCGAAAGCGCCTTATAGGATGGCGTTGTCAGAGCTGAAAGAACTTAAGGTGCAGATGCAAGAGATGTTAGATAAAGGATTCATTCGACCAAGCGCGTCACCATGGGGAGCGCCAGTGTTGTACGTCAGGAAGAAAGACGGATCGCTGCGGCTATGTATTGACTATCGGCAGCTGAATCAGGTGACTATTAAGAACAAGTACCCGTTGCCAAGAATTGACGATCTGTTCGATCAGTTGCAGGGAGCGTCAACGTTTTCTAAGATTGACTTGAGGACGGGATACCATCAATTGAGAATCAGAAAGGAGGACATTCCAAAGACTGCTTTTCGGACAAGGTATGGGCATTATGAATTTACGGTTATGCCGTTTGGATTAACGAATGCCCCTGCTGCTTTTATGGACATGATGAATAGAGTATTTAAGGAATTTCTTGATCAGTTCGTAATTGTGTTCATTGACGACATTTTGACTTATTGGAAGAGCATGAAGGATCACGAATTGCATTTAAGAATAGTTCTACGGACCCTAAGGGAACATTCCTTGTTTGCCAAGTTCAGTAAGTGCGAATTTTGGCATAATAGAGTGGCATTTCTCGGACACATAGTTTCAGGAGAAGGAATATCAGTGGACCCATCCAAGATTGAGGCAATCGAGAAATGGCCCAGACCGATGACTGTAACGGAAGTGCGAAGTTTTCTCGGATTGGCGGGGTATTATCGACGATTCGTGGAACGGTTCTCCGCAATCGCAACTCCGTTGACGCATTTATTAAAGAAGGAAACGAGGTTTGAATGGACGGATAAATGCGAGAATAGTTTTCAAGAGCTTAAAGACAGACTGACGACGGCACCAGTTTTGACCATTCCGTCAGGACCTGGAGGGTTCGAGATCTACAGTGACGCATCGTTAAGAGGATTAGGGTGCGTCTTGATGCAACATGGACGAGTAGTGGCGTATGCATCTCGACAATTAAGACCCCATGAGATGAACTATCCGACGCATGACTTAGAATTGAAAGCAGTAGTGTTTGCACTAAAGATATGGAGACACTATTTAGTCGGAGAAAGATTCCAGATTTACACGGACCATCAGAGTTTGAAGTATCTGTTTTCTCAGAAGGAATTGAACTTGTGACAGCGTCGCTGGATGGAATTACTGAAAGACTACGACTGCGACATACTATATCACCCAGGGAAGGCCAATAAGGTAGCGGACGCTCTTAGTCGCAAGTCAAGCGTCGCGCAAATGGTGATTAAAGAATGGACTTTGTTGGCAGGATTGAGAGACTCGGAATTTAAGCTAGAGGTAGGACACCTCTCGGGTCTGATGGCTACGTTGCGAGTCGAACCAACCATTCAAGTGAGAATCAAGGAGTTATAATCCACGGACCCTGACCTGCAGAAGATTTTGCTTTTGGATGTAGATAAACGGAGACCGGAGTTTAAGGTTACTGAAGATGGAGTATTGAAGTTCCAAGGGCGATGGTGCGTGCCTAATGATGAGAATTTAAGGGAAGAAATCCTGTCTGAAGCTCATCGAAGCAGCTATAGTATTCACCCTGGCAGTACCAAGATGTATCAAAATCTGCGGCAACATTACTGGTGGAATGGGATGAAAGTGGACGTCGCAAAGTATGCAGCTAAGTGTCTGACTTGTCAGCAAGTGAAGGCGCAGCATTGCAAACCTGGAGGATTGCTGCAACCACTAGAAATTCCCGAGTGGAAATGGGAACATGTCACCATGGATTTTGTGACAAGTTTACCGAGGAGACAGAGAAGCAACGATTCAATTTGGGTAGTAGTCGACAGGTTGACAAAATCGGCTCACTTCATTGCTGTAAGAAAGGATCTTGCTTTGGAGAAGTAAGCTGAATTGTATATCCGACAAATCATTCGTCTTCACGGAGTACCAGTGTCAGTAGCGCCGGATCGTGATCCCAGGTTTATCGCCACATTTTGGAAAAGTCTGCAAATCGCCTTGGGATCGGAACTGCATTTCAGCACTACTTACCACCCGCAGACGGATGGACAGTCAGAAAGGACTATTCAGACTCTAGAGGATATGCTGAGAGCCTATGTAATTGATTTCAAAGGTAGCTGGTAGGAACAACTACATTTGATAGAATTTGCCTACAATAACAGCTATCAGCAGAGTATTAGAATGGCACCATTCAAGGCTTTATATGGCAGAGCCTGTAGAACTCCTCTGTGTTGGGATCAGGTTGGTGAGAGAAGTGTGACTGGACCAGAATTAGTCCAACAGTCAGTGGAAACGGTACGAGTGATTAGAGACAGATTAAAAACAGTGCAGAGCCGCCAGAAAAGCTACGCAGATAAAAGACGCAAGCCATTGGAATTCCAGGTTGGAGACCACGTGTTCTTAAAGGTGTCGCCGATGAGTGGACTATCTTGATTTGGGACAAAGGGTAAATTGAGCCCGAGATTCGTAGGCCCATTCGAGATACTGGAAAGGGTCGGAGGATTAGCCTATCGGCTTGCTTTGCCATCGAACCTGTCTCAAGTGCACAACGTCTTTCATGTATTGATGTTGAGAAAGTATGAACCAGACCCTGGGCATATCCTCGATCATGAAGTTATAGACGTGGACGATAGAGTGTCTTACGTAGAGAGACCAGTCAGAATCGAGGACAGACGGGAACAAGTTCTGAGAACGAAGACAGTGCCACTGGTTAAAGTCATTTGGGAACATCATGGTACGGAAGGAGCGACCTGGGGGAATGAAGATGAAATGAGACTCAAGTATCCGTACCTATTTGATTAAAGGTTTTAAATACTGGTCAGTTGTAATTTCAAGGACGAAATTTCTTTAAGGAGGGAAGAATTGTAACGCCCTGGATTTTCGATCCTTTTTCAGATATCTAAATAGAATGGATATATTTCATTGCTCGCACTCTAGTCAGATCTCAGTCGAGATTGATCACCTCGGGATGGCTAACCAAAAGGGAAGGGCGATTTAGGATTTAAAGTACGTGGACCTGACGGTCGATACGCGTATCTCCTATCCGCCGCCCGTTGGCCTGAGCATTTGCTAAAGTCACGAGTCAATGAATGTGGCCACGAAACGGATTTCTGATTTAGGGCAGTCGAAGGTCTTAGGGCTTTGCAATAAGTGATTGGACATCGCAATGACTTCAGAGTGTTGGAATTAACTTGGAGCGCCGAAGGAGGCAATAAGAGAAAATGACCGTTTTGCCCCCGGTTCGCTCTCAGTTCCTTAGAAATTAATCAGTGAGTTTTTAGAGAGTTTAGACACTAGATTTGAGATCGTCTAGTCGTCTGCTTCGTTTTGACTGTAAACTTGCAATTTCCAAAAATTCGCTCTACCGGTCGAGTCGCCGGGTCCCGTTTCTTCGCAAAAAATAAAATCAATTAAATCCACCTACACCGCCACTTGTCCTCATCTAATTGGCTTCCCATTTGACTTCTTGGCTGCCCATTTGACTTCTTTGACCCACCATGACACTTGGCATGCTTGATTGGCTTGTTGATTGACTTTTCTCCAAGCTTGTAGAGCAAGCTTGCCCTTGGCTTGCAAGACAAGCTTTGGCCAGCCACTCTTCCTCTCTCTCTCCTGTTTGAAGCAAAAGTAACGTGACTTACCTCTCTCTCTCCCTCATTTGGCCAGCTCCCCATTTTCCTCTCTCTCGGTTCTCGCGGGTTCCAGCGCGCGCCCGGAGGAAATCGACTCGTTCGGTCGTCCGGACTCCGAATCGCGCTCCGTTTTCGCCTGTGTACTCGTAAGACCTCAAGCTTCGATAATCTTCAACGGATCTTCAAAAAAACTCTTACAGAAGTCGCAGCACTGATTCAAAGTCTGCTCTGTTTTTTTTCTGTTTCACCGGTTTTCATTCTGTGTTGGGTTCTGTTTTGCAGCCAGTTTGCTGCCTCAATTTGTGGACTTTCAAGCTTGTTTTGGTGAGTAAACTTACCTGATATGTTGTAGAGTAAGTGAGGGTGATTAGTTGGGTTATTAGCTTGTCAAATGACAGAAATTCTGGATAGTTACTGAGCTAAAAATCTGACTGTTTAGTGCCGATTTTGCTGATTCTGTGGCTGTGTTGCTGTGCGTGTTCGGTGTCAAACTTAAGCTTAATTGTACTGTCATTATGTGGGTAGTTGATGACTAGTTAGAGAGGAGAGGCTGCCAAAATTTTGGTGACAAATGGGGCATAAAAACCGGTTCTGCATCAAGTGTAGCCTGAAAAATTTGGTTTATAAACTTGTTCTGTGAGGTGTTGAGTGACAAAACCGAGTATACTGATGGCACAAGATGACCGAATTGCTGAGTACATGGGTGAGATGTGGTGTCTTGTAGACTAAATTTTATGAAATAAGGATAATTGTTTCAATAATCGTATGTACATGGAACAATTTGAATTAAATCGGGCGTGTATTAAAATTATAGAAAAGGATTTTCCCTGAATTAGAACTGATATTCCATGAATGAAAGCTTGAAGCATGCTTGTTGCTTGTAATCCATGTGAACGTAATGATTGACTTGCCTGTTATGGTGCGATTGTGTGATGTTAAATGTCATGCTTGAACGTTTGCATTTGAATGCATTGAGTGTATGAGATGAGTTGTTAGCGTGACGTATGAGTTTGGCAAGTCAGTTGAAATGAAATCAAGTTTGTGCTCGGCCGACGGGACTGGCACGAGAATTGGAGCGATAAGGGTGAGAATGGCTCGACCGATGAGATCGGTACGAGAACGGGCGGTGTCGTAGTTCCGGCTTGCAGCCTCTTCGCTTGCCGAGGGCGCCTGAGCGTGCACGGCACGGGGTAGCTGGAGAGATAAGGTGCCAGTCTGTGAACGCTTTATGCGTGGACTCGAGGCACGGCCTGTGGCGCTTTATGCGCGGGCGTGAGAACTGTTGAGACAAGAATGAATTGTTATAACTCTGAGATAGCATACTATGCGTGTCATGACTTAGATTCGACTTTGAACTGCGTGAATCATTGACTATATTGAATGAGTCTGATGTAGTATGAGCTATCTATTCGTGTGTGCTTGTTTGATCTCATTCACATATGCACGTCCCTCTGTTTTATCGGTATGTTTACTCGCTGAGTCATTAGACTCACTTGCGGCTGATCGCCTTTCAGATCCACAGCCTTAGCAATGGAGAATTTGGGAGTACTTTTTGGTGTACCAGAAGAGATAGAGAGATGGGAGTCTACTTATCGGGCATCTGATAACACTGTATATAAGCGTGTGGAGTGTAAAGTCTGGGTAGATGAGGGTGGAGAGTACTTAGTGCCTCTGAAGTTTGAGGCCTGGTTCCATAGGCGAGGACTAGTTTTTAGAGGACCTATTACTGGTATGGATATGGATGTAGAGCTAGAGGATGAGGACGGGTTATTCACTCCAGTGACCTTTGGCGGAGAGGTCATCGACCCGGAGCCCATGCAGGAGGACCCTGCTGAGTATTGGCCGATGGAGATTGACGGACATGAGGAGGACCCTTATGATATGGAGCAGCTGGCTGCTGAGCCCGAGTTTGTGGAACCTGAGGAGTCTGACCCTGAGGAGCTGCCGTCTTCGGAGGATAGCGGAGCTGAGTCGGACTAGGGTTGGGGGTTGGTTGTTAGTTTTTGGGGTATGGCACTTGAGCACCATTTTTGAGTGTGCCACTGTCAGGGCTGTTTCTCTTTGGTAGCCAGTTCCATAGGTTTTGGCCATATGTTTATATCTATGTAAATGTGTGTGAATATTGTATATAATAGTCATGTATATAAATAGGTTGTGAGTTTAAACTTTGAATTGGCTACTGTCGATCTATCTATCTACCTGCCTGTTTGTTTGTCGGGAGTTGAGTAGACGCTTTCGCTTGCGTTTCGTTAAGCCGTCGTCTGGCCGCGATGTTTTTCCTGGGCGATCGCAGGTCAGTTGGGCCATTCGACGAGGCTCGCGGATCGGAGGTCTTGTCGCGTGGTCGCTCGAGAGGGGCGGGGCGTGACGTAATTACCGCCACAACTATCATTATTTTTGTACGTATCGTAAGAATGTCATAAATTTTTTTTAACTTTTATCCATAAACTTTGAATTGCAAGAATCCTACAACATAAGGCCACCTAAAGTAAGTCTTTTGTTTGTGCAATAATCAGAGTTTTCTTTTTAACATTTCAAACAATCCTTACATCCCTTTCATTTTAAAAACATTCACCACAAGACTAAGCCATCGGTTTACGGCACTTCAGTGAACGTTAAAAAAATAAATTGGTACTTAAATGATCGATTGAAAGTTGTAACACTCAAGTAAACATTTTTACTTGAGTGTTACAACTTTATCGATCATTTAAGTACAATTTATTTTTTTAAACGTTCACTGAAGGGTAAACCTTACGTGGCATAGTACTTGTGGTGAATGTTTTTAAATGTTATGGATGTACTGATTGATGAAATGTTATAAGATACTCAGTGGATTCCATCAAAAGTTATGAGATTTTAAGTTGAGCAATCTTAATTGGCATCTCAAAGATAAAAAGAATATGACATTCAAACTATGAGCACGTGACAAAAATCATGATACTTGTGGCGGCCTTATGTCACGCCCCGCCCCTCTCGAGCGACCACGCGACAAGACCTCCGATCCGCGAGCCTCGTCGAATGGCCCAACTGACCTGCGATCGCCCAGGAAAAACATCGCGGCCAGACGACGGCTTAACGAAACGCAAGCGAAAGCGTCTACTCAACTCCCGACAAACAACAGGCAGGTAGATAGATAGATCGACAGTAGCCAATTCAAAGTTTAAACTCACAACCTATTTATATACATGACTATTATATACAATATTCACACACATTTACATAGATATAAACATATGGCCAAAACCTATGGAACTGGCTACCAAAGAGAAACAGCCCTGACAGTGGCACACTCAAAAATGGTGCTCAAGTGCCATACCCCAAAAACTAACAACCAACCCCCAACCCTAGTCCGACTCAGCTCCGCTATCCTCCGAAGACGGCAGCTCCTCAGGGTCAGACTCCTCAGGTTCCACAAACTCGGGCTCAGCAGCCAGCTGCTCCATATCATAAGGGTCCTCCTCATGTCCGTCAATCTCCATCGGCCAATACTCAGCAGGGTCCTCCTGCATGGGCTCCGGGTCGATGACCTCTCCGCCAAAGGTCACTGGAGTGAATAACCCGTCCTCATCCTCTAGCTCTACATCCATATCCATACCAGTAATAGGTCCTCTAAAAACTAGTCCTCGCCTATGGAACCAGGCCTCAAACTTCAGAGGCACTAAGTACTCTCCACCCTCATCTACCCAGACTTTACACTCCACACGCTTATATACAGTGTTATCAGATGCCCGATAAGTAGACTCCCATCTCTCTATCTCTTCTGGTACACCAAAAAGTACTCCCAAATTCTCCATTGCTAAGGCTGTGGATCTGAAAGGCGATCAGCCGCAAGTGAGTCTAATGACTCAGCGAGTAAACATACCGATAAAACAGAGGGACGTGCATATGTGAATGAGATCAAACAAGCACACACGAATAGATAGCTCATACTACATCAGACTCATTCAATATAGTCAATCGACTCACGCAGTTCAAAGTCGAATCTAAGCTCACTACACGCATAGTATGCTATCTCAGAGTTATATTAATTCATTCTTGTCTCAACAGTTCTCACGCCCGCGCATAAAGCGCCACAGGCCGTGCCTCGAGCCCACGCATAAAGCGTTCACAGACTGGCACCTTATCTCTCCAGCTACCCCGTGCCGTGCACGCTCAGGCGCCCTCGGCAAGCGAAGAGGCTGCAAGCCGGAACTACGACACCGCCCGTTCTCGTACCGATCTCATCGGTCGAGCCATTCTCACCTTATCGCTCCAATTCTCGTGCCGGTCCCGTCGGCCGAGCACAAACTTGATTTCATTCAACTGACTTGCCAAACACGTACGTCACGCTAACAACTCATCTCATACACTTAATGCATTTCAAATGCAGACGTTCAAGCATGACATTTAACGATCACATAATCGCACCATAACAGGCAAGCAATCAATTCGTTCTCATAACTTACTAACACTCATGCTTCCAGCTATAACGCTCTGAATTTCATTCTAATTCCGGAAAATCATTCTATAATTATCAAATACAGCATTACAAATTGTTCAACATGGGATTATATCCAATTCCCTTATTTTCTAAATAAACAAACCAAACATCACAAATTTCACCACACACTCATGCACATATTCGGTCACAAAGCAATTCACCAATTTCAGATTTTGCCCAATTACCCACAGAACAGCAACAAAACAAAATTTCAGCTACAAACAACAGAACGGTTTTCATGTATTGGTCACCGAAATTTGAGCAGCATCTCCTCTCTAACTAGTCATCAATTCCCACAAACTCAGTCAATTAAGCTTAAACATTACACCGAACAAGTACAGCAACACAGCAACAGAACTCAGCAAAACCGGACTAAACAGTCAGATTTTTAGCTCAAAACTTCCAGAATTTCTGTCATTTACAAGCTAATAACCCAACTAATCACCCTCACTTACTCTACAACATATCAGGTAAGTTTACTGCACCAAAACAAGCTTGAAAGTCCACAAATTGAGGCAGGAAACTGGCTGCGAAAGAACCCAACCGAAAATGAAAACAAAACAGAAAAAAAACGGAGCAGACTTTGATTCGATGCTGCGATTTCTGTAGGAGTTTTTTGATGATCCGCTTGAAGATTATCGAAGCTTAGGGTCTTACGAGTACACAGGCGAAAACGGAGCGCGATTCGGAGTTCGGACGACCCCGAACGAGTCGATTTCCTCCGGGCGCGCGCTGGACCCGCGAGAAACCGGAGAGAGAGAGAGAGAGGGAGCCCAATTGAGAGAGAGAGAGGCTTACACGTTTTTTGCTTCAAGAGGAGAGAGAGAGGACAAGAGTGGCTGGTCAAAGCTTGTCTTGCAAGCCAAGGGAAGCTTGCTCAACAAGCTTGGGAGAAAAGTCAACAACAAGCCAATGAAGCATGCCATGTGTCAGGGTGGGTTCATGCCAAGAAGTCAAATGGGAAGCCAATTAGGTGAGGACAAGTGGCGGTTAGGTGGATTTAAATGATTTAATTTTTCGCGAAGAAACGGGACCCGGCGACTCGACCGGTAGAGCGAATTTTTGGAAATTGAGAGTTTACAGCCTAAACGATCCTATTGATGAGGCGAACTCAAATTTAGTGTCTAAACTCTCTAAAAACTCACTGATTAATTTCTAAGGAACTGAGAGCGAACCGGGGGCAAAACGGTCATTTTCACTTATCGCCTCCTTCGCGGCGCTCCAAGTTAATTCCAATACTCTGAAGTCCAGTACGATGTCCAATTCATTTATTGCGAAGCCCTGAGACCTTCGACTGTCCTAAATCAGAAATCCGTTTCGTGGCCACATTCATTGACTCGTGACTTTAGCAAATGCTCAGGCCAACGGGCGGCGGATAGGAGATACGCGTATCGACCGTCAGGTCCACGTACTTTAAATCCTAAATCGCCCTTCCCTTTTGGTTAGCCATCCCGAGGTGATCAATCTCGACTGAGATTCGGCTAGAGTGCGAGCAATGAAATATATCCATTCTATATAGATATCTGAAAAAGGATCGAAAATCCAGGGCGTTACAATTCTTCCCTCCTTAAAGAAATTTCGTCCCCGAAATTACAACTGACCAGTATTTACAACATTTAATCAAACAGGTACGGATACTTGAGTCTCATTTCATCTTCATTCTCCCAGGTCGCTCCTTCCGTACCATGATGTTCCCAAATGACTTTAACCAGTGGCACCGTCTTCGTTCTCAGAACTTGTTCCCGTCTGTCCTCGATTCTGACTGGTCTCTCTATGTAGGACACTCTATCGTCCACGTCTATAACTTCATGATCGAGGATATGCCCAGGGTCTGGTTCATACTTTCTCAACATTGACACATGAAAGACGTTGTGCACTTGAGACAGGTTCGGTGGCAAAGCAAGCCGATAAGCCAATCCTCCGACCCTTTCCAGGATCTCGAATGGGCCTACGAATCTCGGGCTCAATTTACCCTTTTTCCCAAATCGAGATAGTCCACGCATCGGCGATACCTTTAAGAACACGTGGTCTCCAACCTGGAATTCCAATGGCTTGCGTCTTTTATCTGCGTAGCTTTTCTGGCGGCTCTGCGCTGTCTTTAATCTGTCTCTAATCACCCGTACTGTCTCCACTGACTGTTGGACTAACTCTGGTCCAGTCACACTCCTCTCACCAACCTGATCCCAACACAGAGGAGTTCGACAGGCTCTGCCATATAATGCCTCGAATGGCGCCATCTTGATACTCTGCTGATAGCTGTTGTTGTAGGCAAATTCTATCAAATGTAACTGTTCCTCCCAGCTGCCTTTAAAATCGATTACACAAGCTCTCAACATATCCTCTAGGGTCTGAATAGTCCTTTCTGATTGTCCGTCCGTCTGCGGGTGGTAAGCAGTGCTGAAATGCAGTTCCGATCCCAAGGCGGTTTGCAGACTCTTCCAAAATGTGGCGGTAAACCTGGGATCACGATCCGACGTCACTGATACTGGTACTCCATGAAGACGAATGATCTGTCGGATATACAATTCAGCTAGCTTTTCCAAAGCAAGATCCTTCTTACAGCAATGAAGTGAGCCGACTTTGTCAACCTGTCGACTACTACCCAAATTGAATCGTTGCCTCTCTGACTTCTCGGCAAACTTGTCACAAAATCCATGGTGATATGTTCCCATTTCCACTCGGGAATTTCTAGTGGTTGTAGCAATCCTCCAGGCTTGCAATGTTGCGCCTTCACTTGCTGGCAAGTCAGACACTTAGCCACATACTTTGCGACGTCCACTTTCATCCCATTCCACCAATAATGTTGCCGCAAATTTTGATACATCTTGGTACTACCTGGGTGAATACTATAGCTGCTACGATGAGCCTCGGACAAGATTTCTTCCCTTAAATTCTCATCATTAGGCACGCACCATCGCCCTTGGAACTTCAATATCCCATCCTCAGTAACCTTAAACTCTGGTCTCCGTTTATCTGCATCCAAAAGCAAAATCTTCTGCAGCTCAGGGTCTGTGGATTGTAGCTCCTTAATTCTCACTTGGATGGTCGGTTCGATTCGCAGCGTAGCCATCAGGCCCGAGAGGTGCCCTACCTCTAGCTTAAATTCTGAGTCTCTCAATCCTGCCAATAAAGCCCATTCTTTAATTACCATCTGCGCGACGCTTGACTTACGACTGAGAGCGTCCGCTACCTTATTTGCTTTTCCCGGATGGTACAATATGTCGCAGTCGTAGTCTTTCAGCAATTCCATCCAGCGACGCTGTCTCAAGTTCAATTCCTTCTGAGAAAACAGGTACTTCAAACTCTGATGGTCCGTGTAAATCTGGAATCTTTCTCCGACCAAATAATGTCTCCATATCTTCAATGCAAACACTATCGCTGCCAACTCCAAGTCGTGCGTCGGATAGTTCATCTCATGAGGTCTTAATTGTCGAGATGCATACGCTACTACTCGTCCATGCTGCATCAAGACACATCCCAATCCTCTCAACGACGCATCACTGTAGATTTCGAACCCTCCAGGTCCTGACGGAATAGTCAAAACTGGTGCCGTCGTCAGTCTGCCTTTAAGCTCTTGAAAACTATCCTCGCATTTATCTGTCCATTCAAACTTTGTTTCCTTCTTTAATAAATGCGTCAGCGGAGTTGCGATTGCGGAGAACCGTTCCACGAATCGTCGATAATACCCCGCTAATCCAAGAAAGCTTCGCACTTCCGTTACAGTCGTCGGTCTGGGCCATTTCTCAACTGCCTCAATCTTTGTTGGATCTACTGATATTCCTTCCCCTGAAACTATGTGTCCGAGAAATGCCACTCTGTTAAGCCAAAATTCGCACTTGCTGAACTTGGCAAACAGGGAGTGTTCCCTTAGGGTCCGTAGAACTATTCTTAAATGCAATTCGTGATCCTCCATGCTCTTCGAATAAATCAAAATGTCGTCAATGAACACAATTACGAACTGATCAAGAAATTCTTTGAATATCCTATTCATCATGTCCATAAAAGCAGCAGGGGCATTCGTTAATCCAAACGGCATAACCGTAAATTCGTAATGCCCATACCTCGTCCGAAAAGCAGTCTTTGGAACGTCCTCCTTTCTGATTCTCAACTGATGGTATCCGGTCCTCAAGTCAATTTTTGAGAACACCGACGCTCCTTGTAGCTGATCGAACAGATCGTCAATCCTTGGCAACGGGTACTTGTTCTTAATGGTTACTTGATTCAGTTGTCGATAGTCGATACACAGCCGCAGCGATCCATCTTTCTTTCTGACGAACAGCACTGGCGCTCCCCATGGCGATGCGCTTGGTCGAATGAATCCTTTATCTAACATCTCTTGCATCTGCACCTTAAGTTCTTTCAGCTCTGACAACGCCATCCTATAAGGTGCTTTCGAAATTGGCTCCGTCCCTGGGGCCAATTCGATCACGAACTCAACCTCACGTTCTGGCGGTAGTCCTGGCAACTCTTGCGGAAAAACGTCAGGAAATTCACACACAACTGCCACGTTTTCCAACTTAGATTCTTTTACCGTAGGATCCGCTACCGACGCCAGAAACCCTTCACATCCTTCGTCTAGTAACTTAGTCGCCTCAAGCGATGAAATCCAGGGTATTGAGGTTCCTCCTCGACTCCCTACAAACTCATATCTAGGGTGATCCACTGGACTAAGCTGGATCACCCCGTTACTACAATCGATAACGGCCCCATGCTTAACTAACCAATCCATTCCCACTATAATGTCAAAGTCATGCATGGGCAAAACTATCAGGTCGATAGACTCTTCTCTATTTCCCAGAATTACTTTACACCCCTGACATCCTAACGAAGCAATAACTTTATCCTTTAATGGGGTTTCAACATGCAATAGTATAGCAAGCGGCTTCACTTCCATGCCAACCAATTTAACAAACTGCTCTGACACAAATGAATGAGATGCTCCGGGATCAAACAAAGCATAAGCTGCATGTCCACAGAGAGAAAGGGTACCTGTAATCACACCAGGCGCACTTTCCGCTTCCTTTCGCGCCACTGCATATACTTTTCCTTGCGCCGGTGGTCTATTCTGTACATTCTGCGATGTCGAGCCCACTGGTAGCCCCAACTGTGGTCTCTGCTGAGACACTTGCGGTCTAAAGACCCGTTTCGAGCAGCTCCTCGCAAAATGCCCTGTCTGTCCACATACATAACAGGCTCCCATCTTCCTTGGACAAGGACGGTTCCCGTGATTTTGTCCACATTCGTTACACCTCATTCCACCGAGTCGAATCGGTTTCCTTATATCCTTCCGAATGGATGGTGCGAACTTGCGGTTGTCCACCATCGGTCTCTTGCCGAAGTTCCGGTTATCTCGCCCCGGCACAAATCTGGATCCTGACGCCGCAGTCCTTTCCATTGTATCCCGCTCCAGTTGTTGTGCCAGCTCATACATCTCATTATAATTCCTGATCCTCGATGTGATCAGCTGGCTCTTCAGTTCTGGCTTGAGACCCTCGCGAAACCTTCTCGCCTTATCCCAGGGATTCTCGATAATCCGGCGAGCAAACCTCGACAACCGTGCGAACTCGCCCTCGTACTGATCCACGGTCATTGATCCTTGGCGCAGTCGTAGGAATTCTTCCATTTTCCTTTCCTGCGCAGCCTCAGAGAAGTATTTTCCATTAAATGCCTCGCAGAATGCGACCCAAGTCCTTGCTTCCCCTTCCGGGAAGACTCGCTCTCTGGTGGCTTTCCACCAGTCGTCAGCCGTCCTCTGCAGCTGGTATTCTGCTAGCATCACTTTATCCTCCTCTGTACATCTCAGAACGGTGAATGCTTTTTCTAACTGTTCTGTCCAGAATAATGCCACTTCAGGTCCTCCAGTCCCGTCGAACTTCGGTGGGTGCAGCTTCAAGAACTGTTCCACTAAATGGGGCGCTTGTCGCCCTTCAGCAGTTTGAGCGGCAGCAGCTCTTTCTCCAATCTGCCTGCCCATCAAGTTCCCCATTTCAGCAAGTACCCTCATCACTTCTTGGAACGTTGGTTCACCTCCTCCTGGAACCTGCGGTCCTCCCACTGCTGGAACCTGAGTTTCACCTGCTGGTGGAACTGGCGGAACCTGGGAGCTCGACGCTCCGCCTGACCTTCTTCTTCCTCGGGTCGACGGGTTTCCCGCAGCTGGGACCCGCGAGCCGGATGCTTCCCTTGTCCTTCTGCCCCGACCGCTCATACTTCCAACGTACTCTCACAAGATCCTGCTACAATTCCGCCAAGGAATTAGTAGTCGAAACTCAACTCTAGGCAACTCACGCCTAAACTACAGACCAGCACACGGTCTACAACAGAACAACTAAAGGCTCTTAAACAAAGCAAGGGCGATAACCACGCCCTAATCTTACCTCTGGTCCAGACGCACCTGCAGTTTACTAATACATAACTCAACACAAATCAACAACAATGCAGGTTATCAATCACATGCGCCAAACAAGAGTCATACAACGTTTTCCCCTTCTGTCCTATCTTAGGGGTCTCGCTAGCTATCTACCCCACAATCTGTCATCCTTATAACTCCCAACCTCGATTAGTCTCTGATCGAGCTGACCTTGCTCTGATACCACTCAACGGGAGGCTGTCACGCCCCGCCCCTCTCGAGCGACCACGCGACAGAGCCTCCGATACGCGAGCCTCGTCGGATGGCCAAACCAATTGCGATCGCCCAGGAAAACATCGCGGCCAAACGACGGCATAATGAAACGCAAGCGAAAGCGTCTACTCAACTCCCGACAAACATACATGCGGTAGATAGGTAGATCGACAGTAGCCAATTCAAAGTTTAAACTCACAACCTGTTTATATACATGACTATTATATACAATATTCACACACATTTACATAGATAAAAACATATGGCCAAAACCTACGGAACTGGCTACCAAAGAGAAACAGCCCTGACAGTGGCACACTCAAAAATGGTGCTCAAGTGCCATACCCCCAAAAACTAACAACCAACCCCCAACCCTAGTCCGACTCAACTCCGCTATCCTCCGAAGACGGCAGCTCCTCAGGGTCAGACTCCTCAGGTTCCACAAACTCGGGCTCAGCAGCCAGCTGCTCCATATCATAAGGGTCCTCCTCATGGCCGTCAATTTCCATCGGCCAATGCTCGTCGGGCACCACCTCCATGGGATCTGGATTGATCACCTCTCCCCCAAAATTCACTGGCTCAACTACTCCAAACTCATCCTCGCTCTGCACGTCCACATCCATACCGATGATAGGTCCCTGGAAATCTAGACCTCGCCTCTCATACCATGCCTCAAACCTGAGAGGCTCCAAAAAGTGGGTACCCTCGTCAACCCACACTAGACTCTCTACACGCCTATACAATACATTATCAGGTCCGGGATAAAAAGATTCCCACTTCTCAATCTCCTTTGGCTCCCCAAAAAGTACTCCTAAATTCTCCATCACGGTCGCGGATCTGAAAGGCGATCAGCCACAAGTGAGTCTAATGACTCAGCGAGTAAACGTACAGCTAAAATATAGGCATGCTCATGCAAATAGAATTCCACATGCGAAATACGAACAGATACCACATACCACGTCGGACTCATTTATTATCGTCAATCAATACATGCAATTCAATGTCAAGACTAGACATCTGATAGGCACAGATAACTTTCTCAGAATTACTATGATTCGTTCTCATTCCATAAGATTCTCTTGCCCGCGCATAAAGCGCCACAGGCCGTGCCTCGAGCCCACGCATAAAGCGTTCACAGGCTGGCACCTTATCTCTCCAGCTGCCCCGTGCCGTGCACGCTCAGGCGCCCTCGGCAAGCGAAGAGACTGCAAGCCGGAACTACGACACCGCCCGTTCTCGTACCAATCGCATTGGTCGAGCCATTCTCACCCGTATCGCTCCAATTCTCGCGCCAGTCCCGTCGGCCGAGCACAACTTGATCTCAACTTGAACGATTGCCAAACTCATGTATCGTGCTAGACAACTCAGCATACTCATTTAGTATTTCAAATGCATATTTTCAAGAAATATCATTAGTCAAATCCCCGACGACAATCAGTTACAACAATTGACAATGTATCACTCCAACAAACTCAGTGTCGTTCTCATAACTTACTATCACTCGTGGAAACCAGCTTTAATACGAGTAATTTCACCTCTAATTCACGTCGAACAAACCCAATTAATCATGATATGCACGCATGTACACAATTGAAGGTATTAGTGCCGATTAATCATATTTCTAAATTTTAATTACAATAAACACTACTCCCACATGCACACAGTCTATTCGGTCACCTTATGCACTTCAAATACTCATATTTTTATCCCAATTAGTCACAACAGAACAGCAAGTTTATAAACAAAAATTTCAGCAACTACACTTGAAACAGAACCGGTTTTGATGTATTTATCACCGAAAATTGGGCAGCATCTCCTCTCTAACTAGTCATCAAACACCCACAAAATGACAACACAAATAGCATAAAATTACACCGAATACACCAGCAACACAGCAACAGAATTCAGCAAACCGGTACTAAACAGTCAGATTTTTAGCCCAATAACTACCTAGAATTCTGTCATTTCAAACTAATAACCAACTAATCACCCTCACTTATTCTACAACAATCAGGTAAGTTTACTCACCTCAACAAGCTGGAAAGTCCACGAACAGAGCTGGAATAGAAACTCAAAACAGAGAAGTAAACAGCTTCGCGCACCTCTCGCTCCAACTGAAATTCCGAGAGTTCTAGAGTTGATCTTGGGGTGATTTTTGATTTAAAATTTCAAGGAGACAAAGACGAAGAAACTTACTGTTGGTCGGAAATTGAACCGACGAAAGGCCGCGAAAATGGCGAAAACACCCGAAACAGCAGCAGAAAGCCGAACTGAGGAGGGCTGACTTTGATTCGGTACTGTGATTTCTGTAGGAGATTTTTGCATGATCCGCTTGAAGATTATCGAAGCTTAGGGTCTTACGAGTACACAGGCGAAAACAGAGCGCGATTCGGAGTTCGGATGACCCCGAACGAGTCGATTTCCTCCGAGCGCGCGCTGCTGGACGCGCGAGAAACCGAGAGAGAGATTTTTGGCTTGAGCGTGAGAATTGAAGAGAGAGAGAGGGCTTACACGTCCACCAAGGCCAAGAGGAGAGATAGAGACATCCCCTTTTGCCGGTCAAAGCTTCCTCTCCAAGCCAAGGGAAGCTTGCTCAACAAGCTTGGTGAAGAAGTCAACCAACCGGCCAATTGGGGAGTGCTATGTGTCAAGGGTGGGGAAGTCAAATGCCAAGAAGTCAAATGGGAAGCCAATTAGGTGAGGACAAGTGGCGGTTAGGTGGATTTAATTGATTATTTTAACGCGAAGAAACGGGACCCGGTGACTCGACCGGTAGAGCGAATTTTTGGAAATTGCAAGTTTACAGTCAAAACGAAGCTATTGACTAGGCGATCTCAAATCTAATGTCTAATCTCTCTAAAAACTCACTGATTAATTTCTAAGGAACCGAGAGCGAACCGGGGGCAAAACGGTCATTTTCACTTATCGCCTCCTTCGCGGCTCTCTAAGTTAATTCCAATACTCTGAAGTCCAGTACGATGTCCAATTCATTTATTGCGAAGCCCTGAGACCTTCGACTGTCCTAAATCAGAAATCCATTTCGTGGCCACATTCATTGACTCGTGACTTTAGCAAATGCTCAGGCCAACGGGCGGCGGATAGGAGATACGCGTATCGACCGTCAGGTCCACGTACTTTAAATCCTAAATCGCCCTTCCCTTTTGGTTAGCCATCCCGAGGTGATCAATCTCGACTGAGATTCGGCTAGAGTGCGAGCAATGAAATATATCCATTCCATATAGATATCTGAAAAAGGATCGAAAATCCAGGGCGTTACAATTCTTCCCTCCTTAAAGAAATTTCGTCCCCGAAATTACAACTGACCAGTATTTACAACATTTAATCAAACAGGTACGGATACTTGAGTCTCATTTCATCTTCATTCTCCCAGGTTGCTCCTTCCGTACCATGATGTTCCCAAATGACTTTAACCAGTGGCACCGTCTTCGTTCTCAGAACTTGTTCCCGTCTGTCCTCGATTCTGACTAGTCTCTCTATGTAGGACACTCTATCGTCCACATCTATAATCAAATTCATATGCCCAGGGATAAAATCGTAAATTCAACATTCAAGGGCAAAATAGTAAATTTATGCACCCAAGGGTATAGAAGTAAATTGACATAATAATAATAAATAAAAAATAGTCAATTAAATTCAGCCAATGGCAGAATTGTAATTTGACTACCCAAGGGCAAAATATTAATGTGGTCACTAAAGGACAAAATAGGGACAAAAACTGTAATTTTCGCAAAAGGACGAAAATGGGGCAAAACTGTAATTTTCAGAAAAGACAAAACAGAGAAAAAGACAAAATAGGGAAAAAGACAAACAATGCAGGGGCAAAAGCGAAAAACCCGCCCTTTCTTCTTCGCGCAACAACGACGAATTCTCTTCTTCGCCTGGGTCTTCTCTGATAGCCTTTTCTCCATCCAAATTAATTGATAGGTTTTTTTTTTTTTTGAAGACCATTCCCGCACGACCACACAGGTCCTTTATTTTACAAATATGGCCAAGAAATTGACTTTGAATCAAGCAAAACCAGTCACACATAAACCCTAACCACCGAAACTTTCCTTACTTGATTCGCCTCCAGCGATCAACATGATGCCAAATTTATTGAGGGCTTTTGTTGCCCATGACGATAAGACCCTACTGGACGAATTTCGGGTAATGGGTGGCCATAATTTGGCCGGAATCGGGGTTTTTCTTTCAAGATCCAAAAATTGCGCAATTTGCAATTTGCTCATAAAACCCTAAAATTTCATGAAAGCCACGAAAATTCATCGAGCCATAATTCATATGCATAGAAACTTCATATACGAACATTATCGAAAAATCATGAGATCCTAAACCTAGGCTCTGATACCAACTGTAAGCAAATCTACGCAATACATTTATGCCGAAACACGTAGAATTTATGCGGAATTTCATCATCACAGTAATCGTTGATCTTCATGATTTTCACGAAACAACAAGATGAAGGCGTACCTTTCTCCATAGCGATTCTTCAAGCGTTGATTGTTGCGTCAGAAGACGAAGGCGATGAAAATCTGATTTCTCTCCCTTAACCCTTTGTTCTTTACGTTGTACTCTGATGGAGAGAGAAACAACCTAACTGACGTCTATTCGTTAAACGTCGTTACTTTTTTTTTTCATTGGGTGGAGAGAGGACCAGATTTCCTTTTAAAAGATAATATTATCCAAGAGGTGCCTCTTCAAAATGCCTTCCATCAAAGCAAATCAAATTCGCACCTTTTCGGTTATATCCTTTTATAACCAACAGATTTTAGCATTTATTAAATCATTAAGTCATCAATAATAATATCATGTGGGTCACATTATTTTACATAGGAACCCCCTCCGAAGCCTTATGGTGATTTCTGGTCAGATGCAGCGAAGAAGGGATCGCTAGTGGAGAGGTTGGAGTAGGTTGTTGCTACCTTGCCACAAAGCAGGTCGTCATTCTATCCATCATTTGGGACATCATGGCTTCAAACCACTTGTTTAGAGCATCCATTTGATCCTTCAAATTTTTTTGGACTGCGAAATTAATTTCGGCTCTATCAGCCATTTTCCTCCCTCTTGATCGAGTGTTATAAATATGAGAGGTATCCATGGTAAATTACATATAAAAAAAAAGGTAACGACACAATGAGTATAATGAATGAAAATGACGAGTTAATCCATAGCTCTAAACTTGATGATAGACACAACTTCAATTAACTCATGAATAGTTGTCAAAGAAATTTCAGTCCCATCGGATTTTGGCAAAAAAAATTCATAATAAATTATGAGATACTTAAAATGATGTCAAAATTTATGGAGAGATGCCCAAGAGGATGATGAACAACTTTCATGTTCTGATCTTAGGAAAAAAAAAATGCATGGATCAATACAGTTTAATGTTTTTTTTCTAAAATTTTTGGTTGGAAAACTTATTCATCCAATTTTTTTTTATGATTTCTAGTTCAAAGCCATTCTACCACTTTCATGCTTTGACTTTGTACAAAAAAAATCACTTTTACTAGTGGCAAATAGTTAGATGAGACTGAGGCCAGGAAACTGTGGAATCTCATACTATTTTGTTTTGACCATTAATTTCACCATAAATGGAAAATATGTCGGATTGATCCAAATTTTTTTCTCATGATAGATTAGGATCTTTCGGACATTTCTTATGAAGAGGCAATATTTCATTTTTGGATATAAAAAATTAGAAAAAAAAA
>JAGVVM010018832.1:0-22557 GCA_019149425.1 Psidium friedrichsthalianum | reverse complement strand
AAACCAAACAAACTCAGTGTCGTTCTCATAACTTACTATTACTCGTGGGAACCAGCTTTGATACGGAGTAATTTCACCTCTAATTCACGTCGAATAAACGCGAATTAATCATGATATGCACGCATGTACACAATTGAAGGGATTAGTGCCGATTAATCCCATATTTCTAAATTTTAATCTACAATAAACCATCTAGGTCTCCCACATGCACCACAGTCTATTCGGTCACCTTATGCACTTCAATATACTCATATTTTTGTGCCCAATTAGTCACAACAGAACAGCAAGTTTATAAACCAAAAATTCCAGCACACTGCACTTGAAACAGAACCCGGTTTTGATGCCCCATTTGTCACCGAAAATTTGGGCAGCATCTCCTCTCTAACTAGTCATCAAACACCCACAAAATGACAACACAATTAGGATTAAAATTGACACCGAATACACGCAGCAACACAGCAACAGAATTTAGCAAACCGGTACTAAACAGGTCAGATTTTTAGCCCAAATACCTACCTAGAATTTCTGTCATTTGGCAAACTAATAACTCAACTAATCACCCTCACTTACTCTACAACATATCAGGTAAGTTTACTCACCTCAACAAGCTGGAAAGTCCACGAACAGAGCTGGAATAGAAACTCAAAACAGAGAAGTAAACAGCTTCGCGCACCTCTCGCTCCAACTGAAATTCCGAGAGTTCTAGAGTTGATCTTGGGGTGATTTTTGATTTAAAATTTCAAGGAGACAAAGACGAAGAAACTTACTGTTGGTCGGAAATTGAACCGACGAGTGGAAGGCCGCGAAAATGGCAAAACACTACCGAAACAGCAGCAGAAAGCCGAACTGAGGAGGGCTGACTTTGATTCGGTACTGTGATTTCTGTAGGAGGCTTTTGGGTGATCCACTTGAAGATTATCGAAGCTTAGGGTCTTACGAGTACACAGCCGAAAACGGTGCGCGATTCGGAGTTCGGACGACCCCGAACGAGTCGTTTTCCTCCGGACGCGCGCTGGACCCGCGAGAAACCGAGAGAGAGAATTGAGAGAGAGGGAGTGAGCAGCAGCAAGGGAGCAGAATCAGGGGCTCCTCCACGTGAATTTTTTGCTTCAAACAGGAGAGAGAGAGGCAAGAGTAGCTGGCCAAAGCTTGTCTTGCAAGCCAAGGGCAAGCTTGTTCAACAAGCTTGGAGAAAAGTCAATCAACAAGCCAATCCAAGCATGCCATGTGTCATGGCGGGTCAAAGAAGTCAAATGGGCAGCCAAGAAGTCAAATGGAAGCCAATTAGATGAGGACAAGTGGCGGTATAGGTGGATTTAATTGATTTTATTTTTTTGCGAAGAAACGGGACCCGACGACTCGACCGGTAGAGCGAATTTTTGAAAATTGCAAATTTGCAGTCAAAACGAAGCAAACGACTAGACGATCTCAAATCTAGTGTCTAATCTCTCCAAAAAACTCACTGATTAATTTCTAAGGAACCGAGAGCGAACCGGGGGCAAAATAGTCATTTTCACTTATCGCCTCCTTCGCGGCTCTCCAAGTTAATTCCAATACTCTGAAGTCCAGTACGATGTCCAATTCATTTATTGCGAAGCCCTGAGACCTTCGACTGTCCTAAATCAGAAATCCATTTCGTGGCCACATTCATTAACTCGTGACTTTAGCAAATGCTCAGGCCAACGGGCGGCGGATAGGAGATACGCGTATCGACCGTCAGGTCCACGTACTTTAAATCCTAAATCGCCCTTCCCTTTTGGTTAGCCATCTCGAGGTGATCAATCTCGACTGAGATCTGACTAGAGTGCGAGCAATGAAATATATCCATTCTATTTAGATATCTGAAAAAGGAGCGAAAATCCAGGGCGTTACATATGTTTCATGAATTATAAGAAATTAATTAACCTTTGGGTTAATCCCGAAGTTTTTATAATAAATGAACTTCAATATATCCATGATATCAATAAGATATTTAACATATCAATTTCAATCATAGCATCAGATAATCAGGGATAATTGATTAAAAATACTATGAATTTCAAAAACTCAAGAAACTTAACGTTTGGCCACTTTGGTGACTAACAAACAATTAATTTTTTTTTTTTTAAGTTTTATCAAATTCATGTGCCCCAAGGATAAAATCGTAAATTCAACATTCAAGGGCAAAATAGTAAATTTATGCACCCAAGGTATAGAAGTAAATTGACATAATAATAATAAATAAAAAATAGTCAATTAAATTCAGCCAATGGCCAGAATTGTAATTTGACTACCCAAGGGCAAAATATTAATGTGGTCACTAAAGGACAAAATAGGACAAAAACTGTAATTTTCGCAAAAGGACGAAAATGGGGCAAAACTGTAATTTTCAGAAAGACAAAACAGAGAAAAAGACAAAATAGGGAAAAAGACAAACAATGCAGGGGCAAAAGCGAAAAACCCGCCCTTTCTTCTTCGCGCAACAACGACGAATTCTCTTCTTCGCCTGGGTCTTCTCTGATAGCCTTTTCTCCATCCAAATTAATTGATAGGTTTTTTTTTTTTTTGAAGACCATTCCCGCACGACCACACAGGTCCTTTATTTTACAAATATGGCCAAGAAATTGACTTTGAATCAAGCAAAACCAGTCACACATAAACCCTAACCACCGAAACTTTCCTTACTTGATTCGCCTCCAGCGATCAACATGATGCCAAATTTATTGAGGGCTTTTGTTGCCCATGACGATAAGACCCTACTGGACGAATTTCGGGTAATGGGTGGCCATAATTTGGCCGGAATCGGGGTTTTCTTTCAAGATCCAAAAATTGCGCAATTTGCAATTTGCTCATAAAAACCCTAAAATTTCATGAAAGCCACGAAAATTCATCGAGCCATAATTCATATGCATAGAAACTTCATATACGAACATTATCGAAAAATCATGAGATCCTAAACCTAGGCTCTGATACCAACTGTAAGCAAATCTACGCAATACATTTATGCCGAAACACGTAGAATTTATGCGGAATTTCATCATCACAGTAATCGTTGATCTTCATGATTTTCACGAAACAACAAGATGAAGGCGTACCTTTCTCCATAGCGATTCTTCAAGCGTTGATTGTTGCGTCAGAAGACGAAGGCGATGAAAATCTGATTTCTCTCCCTTAACCCTTTGTTCTTTACGTTGTACTCTGATGGAGAGAGAAACAACCTAACTGACGTCTATTCGTTAAACGTCGTTACTTTTTTTTTTCATTGGGTGGAGAGAGGACCAGAATTTCCTTTTAAAAGATAATATTATCCAAGAGGTGCCTCTTCAAAAATGCCTTCCATCAAAGCAAATCAAATTCGCACCTTTTCGGTTATATCCTTTTATAACCAACAGATTTTAGCATTTATTAAATCATTAAGTCATCAATAATAATATCATGTGGGTCACATTATTTTACATAGGAACCCCCTCCGAAGCCTTATGGTGATTTCTGGTCAGATGCAGCGAAGAAGGGATCGCTAGTGGAGAGGTTGGAGTAGGTTGTTGCTACCTTGCCACAAAGCAGGTCGTCATTCTATCCATCATTTGGGACATCATGGCTTCAAACCACTTGTTTAGAGCATCCATTTGATCCTTCAAATTTTTTTGGACTGCGAAATTAATTTCGGCTCTATCAGCCATTTTCCTCCCTCTTGATCGAGTGTTATAAATATGAGAGGTATCCATGGTAAATTACATATAAAAAAAAAAAGGTAACGACACAATGAGTATAATGAATGAAAATGACGAGTTAATCCATAGCTCTAAACTTGATGATAGACACAACTTCAATTAACTCATGATAGTTGTCAAAGAAATTTCAGTCCCATCGGATTTTGGCAAAAAAAATTCATAATAAATTATGAGATACTTAAAATGATGTCAAAATTTATGGAGAGATGCCCAAGAGGATGATGAACAACTTTCATGTTCTGATCTTAGGAAAAAAAAAATGCATGGATCAATACAGTTTAATGTTTTTTTTCTAAAATTTTGGTTGGAAAACTTATTCATCCAATTTTTTTTTATGATTTCTAGTTCAAAGCCATTCTACCACTTTCATGCTTTGACTTTGTACAAAAAAAATCACTTTTACTAGTGGCAAATAGTTAGATGAGACTGAGGCCAGGAAACTGTGGAATCTCATACTATTTTGTTTTGACCATTAATTTCACCATAAATGGAAAATATGTCGGATTGATCCAAATTTTTTTCTCATGATAGATTAGGATCTTTCGGACATTTCTTATGAAGAGGCAATATTTCATTTTTGGATATAAAAAATTAGAAAAATCGGACATCACAGTAAGGTCAACTAGAAAGATAAATGCCCTAGACAAGTGACCTAAAATTAAAAAGACATGACTCGATGAGACAAGACAAAATCTATCACTTCTAGGGACCGACTTTACCTTTAGATGCTTGAGTGTCCTCTTTGCCATCGTTGTTTCTTCGTATGCTTCCGCTAACATCTGCTTGAGCTCGTTATTCAAGAATCGACCAGGGCTTACATCAGGGGGACCTTTGGATGAATAGCAGGAGGAATAGTATGCTTGAGTCGATACTCCATCGTGGAACGGTACACCTCATCTACAAACTCCAATGGCTTCCTTGAGAAACTGAGCTTCGTCAAATGATAGGCACTCCATAGATAGAGTGTAGAGATAACTAGCTGCTCATGCTCGGGGATGCGGTTGTTGAAATTTAGAAGAAAATGCTCGGTCAGGGGAGACGAGGGCATCTTCTAGACGCATCCATACTATCGTATGACTCAAAGGGGTTAATACTCTGCTATTTTGATAGGACCAAGCAAAGGAACAAGTCCAGCTTGACCGAAGGTAAGATGAGCTACCTTAACTTGGAACTAGCTATCATGCCATTGGAGAGCTATAGCAGCCGGTTCTCTCATCAGTGCTAGCCATTTAGAAATGTGATAATCCAGAGAATCATAGCAAGATATTTTGGTCTTATTCAGCTCCTTTAAAACTTAGGGGATGTTAAGAATCCGCCTCGTGCCAATAGAGTTTGGCCAAGAGCGGGGAATTCTTAACATAATCGGGGTCAAAGGTAAGGTCATCCACTCCTCATACTGAGGCTAGGAAGAGTCTTTACCCAAACACCATCCTAGGCTTATCTAGCATTTTAGGTCCAATGCAATTCATATCATGCACAACAATTATAAGCACTCAATCATAGCAATTTGCAATAAATAAATAAAAATTAAAGCTTCACAAAGTAAAATTACATGGACCTATAAAACAAGTGATGATTACCACAATTCAAGAGCAATTTGCAATCAATCAATCAAGAGAGAATTCATGAAAGTCAACGGCCTAAGTCCATAAGCAACATCTTTTTTTTCCTCGAAAATTAAAGGGTAAATTTATTTTCTTTCTTTTGTCAAAAAAATTAAAACTTTTTCATTTTTTATTTTTTTCAAAAAATTGAAAATTCGGTTCACCCTTGAAATTTTGAAAAAAAAATATTTAAAATTTCTTAGTGGAGTCGCCAAGCTATCATGACCTGAAATTAGGCTAATGGATAATCCAGTTAATTAACTAATCTAATTTGGACTTTCAGTCCTATCAAATCGCAATTTAGGTTCATTTCATGTAAAATTCATTCAATTTGGAGCCGTCACTTATCACTTTCTTGGTAGGCTAATTAGACGCCGAAATAAATTAACGGGAGAATTAATTTATTTCCACGAACCAAGAAAATGAGTCCATAGACTTAGTTATATTAAATTTTCATTTAATGCCAATTCGGTAGCAATTTTCAGGAAAACTCTCTTTAGATTAATGATGTGAATTAAAATGATTTTTTTTAATTTAAAAGATGCAATCCCACTAATGACATGGCAAAATGCATGAACATGGCAAAGTATGCTCTAAACTGTATGATATGCAAGTGATATTTTTTGTGTTTTTTCAAAATCTTTTGAGAAAATATAATCAAATGAAAGGATGAACAAAAATAAGCAAGTATGCCCATAATATACCTTTATTTTTTGAAAAATTCTGATTTTTACCTACAGCGGAGTCACTAAACGGGTAGAAGTATAGAATAACATTGTCACATTCAGAAGGGCAAAATAGGAAATTCTATACAAATTACCAACCCATTCTATCGAGATAGAGGCTAGGGTATGTTACTTTATATTCCAAAGGATCAAGGCACGAGGGAGCATATGTTATGGCATACTAGTTTATTAATGCGCAAACTCAATGATAAAATTATATATATATATATATATATATATATATATATATATATATATATATATGACCACTAGACGAGAAGCAGAAGTCAACCACCATGTTCTTAATTTTCAAAAATTCTAAGGGGTGGCCGAAAATTCATGTGGGTCCACTTTCCCCATCCGCTAAGATTCAATCTTAAAGTTGAGGAATTATCTTTTAAAATTAGAACATTATCTTGCAAAATTTTCAAAAGATATTAGATCAATTTCAAGCAATCTTATCCAAGGCATGTCAAAAATTCAATCAAGGCTAATCCATTCAAGGCAATCTTCGAAAACATAAGGATTTTACCCAACTGAATATTATCTTGTTTATTTAGCCAAAATTTACAATTATTTGATTAACTTCTTGAGACATGCAAACCAATTCAAAAGCCAATCAAGATAAAAGCAAAATTGACATCCAAAGTAATCAAATATACAAATATAATATCCAAAGACACAAATCCCTCCATAGCATAGCAAAACTCGGCAATTCAAGATAGAGCACCGAAAATTCAAGACAAAATTTCATGCCAAAAATTCATGACTTAGTGATTTGATCAACTTTATCTTAAAGTGAATAGAATTATTTGCAATCTTTGAGAAAAGACAAGTTTCCAAACAATTTCGATCAATTCACAAAGAGATGAATAAAACTCTCCCAAATTTATCAATCAATATGAACTTTCGCTAAAATTAGAATTTTTGTGACAAAGCTTCCATTTTTCAGTTTTGCTAAAAATGTGAACTAAAATTAGTTATCAAAATATAAACAATTTTTGATGTGCTAAAACATAAATCGTTTCAAGCAATTTTAGGTTACGGCACAAGGCGATATACGTGGTTGATTGAAGGAAATATGCTTAAGCAACATGTCAAAAGTTTTGGTTTTGATAATTAATAAAAGTTTATCCTTTTGATCAAAGAAAGATTTTTACTTCTCACATTTCAATTGCAAATCCTATACAATTAGCTTGATATATGCATATAGATGCAATAAAACATCAAACAATCATCAATTCACAATTAAAAGTCGAGAGATGTTACTTTTCCAAACAAAACTCTGCACTTGTGCTTGTCGCCAAAGCAGCCTCCTTTTAGCTCAAATCCTTAGCTAATTGAGTTCCAAACTAGCCGAGACTCTAACACAAGATGGTAGATATGTTAGACCTAAAATAATAGTAAAAATGAAGCTATTTTACCACAGTATTGAAGCTGAATGGCACTTCGATTTAGCTCAATGATGGCGGGATAGGCAACAATCACAATGGAGGTTCGGTGGCTGTTCGAGCTGCTCCGAGGTTGCTATGGGATGAACAATGGCTCGAAGGATGGACGATGGCTCGGCAGATGGCGACTTGAGGTGTCAGGTGAGCTGGACACGAATGGAGGAAGGTGGAGAACGGTAGCTCACAGGGTCGCCGAGCTTCATGCGCGGATCAACGGGGAGCACCTTGGCCGACCTTCTCTCATCTCCTTCTCACTTCTCACTTTGAATTTTCTGAGCTTGAGGATGCCGAATCCCCTGTCCTTAGAGGCTAAGCCCTTTATTTATAGAACAAAGACTGCTAATCCTAGTCAAGGTAGGATTGCTTTTGGTCCAACGGATTAGCAATTCTGGCTAGATTTTAAGAATCCAAATCCACTAAAACTCTAATCCCTAGCTAAGGTAGGACTCCCAATTTAAATAAATTCTGACTTAATTTGAATTTTCAAGAGTCCCATTTCCCTAGAACACTAAGAAATTTTGGCCAAGAGAGGTTAAGATGGACATGGCCATATTTCTTCATCTTGCCGGCCATCTCGCGCGATCACGAGCTCGATTAGGGCTTTAATTAATCAATTAGATAACTAATTAAAAGCCTCATACATTTAAATGACAAAAAATGGGCTGAATTAAATTCAAAAATGAGTCCAAGGCCCTTCTAATTTTCGGCACACTCATGTGCTAGCCCTAACCAAATTTTGCTTCCAATTTTTGAGTCCATTCACGCAATCTTGAGCTTTAGTTAGTCTCTTTCCAAATAAAATACGCATTTAAAATTAAGCATCTCCTTAAATTATCATTTAACAGGCTTAATTAAGCTCAAAAATATGCTTGAGGACTTTGACAATGTTCGACACATCATCTAGTCTTAGTCGAAAATTATGATGAATCTCGATCCAAACCACCTATCAAATTAAGCTCAAATCCTCGCTGTTGGTCCAACATGCGATGCAAGAAATAACGAATTAAATATTCCATGCATGAGAAATTATTTTTGGCGAGAACTAATTCTCATTTTTATGCAATACAAATGATTTAAAGAAAATCAAAATTCAGGTGTCAACATTGGTAGGCACGTGCGCGACTAAAATTTACAAGTGCATGTAATTTGTGATTGTTAGGGGATTGATGGTAGTAGCTTAGGCTACTTTTTAGACAATGAGTTTGTTGATCACTACTTAGACTAATGATCTTTGTGCTTTGAGAATATAGTATAGTGATCGATAGGTGAATTGGATGATAAGTCGAAATGGTAATGACTTATCGATAGGCTTGAATCGTTAGAGTTTGATGGTTAGTCTTAGATGACTGATTGTGGATTTGGAATTATGATGGATCGCCATTTGTGGATCTTAGGCTTGAATCTGTGTGGTATTTTGGTGGTTTTAGATACCAAACTGTATTGAAAGGCCTTCAATGATGATATGAGGTTCACGAGAAAGCGAATGATGATTGTGAAGTGCTAGACATGGATTTAAGATTATGCTTGAGATTTAGTTACTAACTTTGGACACAGGGTCAATTTGATTATATGACCTTGATTCTAAATTGACAACAATCAGGACAGATTGCTAGAGATTATAATCATTTGATCCTTACGTTTGATGGCTGCTTATAGTTTTAGAGTAATCAGTTTAAGGTGAGGAATTGATGTTGTGAAATGAATGATACGGGATGTAGTTTTAGGAGTCATTCATGCATTGCACAGATTTGTTGCATTCAAACGAGGGTTTGAGAAACGTACATGACTAAACATATCATTTATTTTAGTTGGACTTGATAAAATGTAAAGCTCGGATTGGGACGAGTGATACAGGTATCTAATAACCACAAGACTTGGTATGGGACTTATTGACCGTACTCCCTTCGTACATATATGGCTTTGGGACAAATCAAGTGAAAGCTGGTGGACCTTTACCAATCCAATCTGATGAGGATGGGGAGTGACATTGGAGCAGAGAAGCCTAGATAATGAGCAGCTCCTAACAAGTTTCTAAGATAGCAATGGGGGCAGGAATGAACCAAGTCATACATTGAAAATGGTGGGTATATGTGTTATGCTAAGTCTAACCTATTTTTAAAATCTAAATATGTTTTCAGAGTTTTCTGGTTTCTCAAGTGAAATGGTTTGCAAAAGTCAAAATGCTTTGTATTTCGTACCAAAAGTATTTAAAACACTCAAAATGTTTTCCTAAGTTTGAATGCTTCAATTTGTTGTGACATATCATAACACTGCCTTTTGGATGATGAATAGTGACGAGCAGATGAGTTGCTAGAAATAAGAAATGCATGAGATGCCTTGTGGGAAGTTGGCAATTCTTATACCTTCACCGTGTGATCGAAGAAGACCCCTACTATGGGTGGGTTTGGGTCAGCATTCACAAGGGGCTTTGGGCTTTCAGCCCTCAAAGCCCCTAAGGAAAATGCTGAACCATTTGGTTCAGCTTTAGGCCAGCATTTGGCCAAATGCTGGCCTTGGGAATACTGAAAGCCCAATGTTGGTTTCTACCAACATTGGGCTTTCAACATTTGGCCAAATGCTAAAAAAAAAAAGTTCTTCCAAAATTATCCCTACAAATTTTCTAATTTTCAATATTGCCCTTCTTTGACCACTATTCATCGTCTTGGAAATGGAAGGATTTAATCATTTTTTAATACAATGGTAAAAAATTACCACCAGAACCCCTTTGCAAAGTTATTTTTAGCAAATAACATTTAATTCAAAGATAATTTTGAAATGAGTTTTTACCAAACGCAATTAGCATTTTTCCAAAATCCTTTAACTAAGGACATTTGCATTTCACCAAAGCCCATTTGAAATATTGAACCAAACCCACCCTATTTGATCAAAGTAGCCTTGCAATGAGATGAGGCAGTTATAAAAAAAAAAAATCATCATCGACGCATATGAACTAGCTGGCCAGCGACTCGGTAGTGTCATGGTGGGTGTGAAATGTTCAAACACAGTAACCAATGGAATCCCGGGCATAACATATGGAATTGGCATCATGGCAGCAAAAGTGTGTTACATCCAAAATGGTGAAGGACAATCTCCCTAAATGTATATTGGACGTGGTAAGTCCATTGAGTGAAGTTATATGAATTGGTGAATATAAGAAATGAACCTAAGATATTCGTAGTGGCATTATGAGTGGATGACTTAGTGATGTTAGTGGTTAAGATTGTGAAATATAATGAATAACGATGACAAGTGACCAAAATGGAGTAGCAGAACACACTGTGTGCTTAAATTGAGAAAGGAGAGAAGGATTGAAAATTGCTGGGATGAAATTTTTTAAAGAGAGGAGAATTGTGACGGCCTGAATTTCTACGAGTAGATTGATATTTATCTGGCCCGAACCATCGTAAATTAGCTAATTTTGGAGGAAATTATCACGATTGAGCTTGTAATTTTATTAGATTTATTTAACGGAATGTTAGAACATGGAATTTGTCCCGATGTGAATTTGGATCGTAGTTTGGACACAAAGGCATTTTAAATTTTTTGCCCACACCCCTTGCACTCCACGTGTTCCCCATGCATCTGCCAACTCCTCTCCCTCTTAATTCTCCCTTTTTTCTTATTTAAGAACCCCCTCTCTCTCTCTCGGCTCATCAGCCCCATCTCCCCTTGCTCCGGCAGCTCCTTGACCCCACACCGGCAGCACCTCGCGCCTTCAAACCTTTGGTGACAGCTCTCCGACCCATCTTCCTTACTGCTCACTTAACCAACTCCCCCCCTTATCTTGCTTAGGCCCGCGCACACAACGCAAGGAAAAGTGAAGGGAACTTGAGCTTGCTGTGATGATTTGGCCCCGACCCCGCTTCAATAAGGAACTTAAGATTGTTAGTTATGCCGCCAATATTGCCTGCGATGCCTAGTTTCATCTACTGTGCTCTTGTCAACTTCTAGTTGGGAGGAGATCACCGGTCCATGTGGGTCAATTGCAGCTTTCATGAGGCTCGTTTCTACCTTAATGTTAGCTGTAGGGCCGAATAAGTTTGTCACGTATTGGTTCTTAGCCACATTTGAGAAACACGACAATGGTAGTGCCTCGAGCCTGTTTCCATTTGTCCATAGAGGTGGCAGTTCCTAGTAGAGCATGATGGAGTCATACTTGAGAGGATCATGTCGGTTTTTGGCTGATGGAGACACGGCTGTGCCTTTTTGTTGTAGCCATGAGGAGTCCATTAATTACCGCCAATGAGTAGTACCATCATTTGTTTGATCTTTTGGTAATGGACAATGCATGTGAATTCGCTTATTAAATATATAAAAGTAAGTATTTTGCCAATTTATTGAATGAACTTACTATTTATGGTATGCATGTTAGTGGAACCTAGGAAGCTGCACCCTTTAGGCTTATCTACCCTTACATGCACTTGTATTTCGGCCTTGTCTATCTTGTGTTAGTTTTTCTCATGCGCCCTCTATTATTATATGTAATAATAAATTAAAATAGATCGCGTAATTAGTAAGCATGTGGTGGACTCGGATGTTACATTTAGGGATTCGTTTTTGTTATGAATTGTTATTGTTTTGTTATCTGTTTGCTTCTGCACTCTGTATTGCCATCAAGTTGTGTGTCGATAGATATATGGCAAATTAGAGGGAATATGTGCTTCTCTGTGTAAAGCAATTACATGAATGAAATGATGAAGAGGATCAAATGGTTTACTTGATCCATCATGTTTGCTCAATGTGTATGTGTTCCTACTGGAAGCACTCGTCTAATAGCATCTATTCACGTATCCATCATGTTTGCTCACTGTCTTGACTATTGGAAGTTTCCCTTGAGATTCTCTTTAATCTTATGACATCCTCACTTTGTTCCCTCACAATGGATGACGTTGATCCCTCCAATCGACAACGTTACGTCCATGTTTTGCTATTGCTGCCTCAAATCTCCTCTACGAACAGCAAGGACGAAGGATAATCAGGGAAGATGCTACCACAGCTGCACAAGAGACAACCACAACAACAGAGGGGAAAGTTGCAGTTTGTTTTTTCGGGTTGATGGGGAAATCAATCAATCTGAAAGGAGTGTGTCCAAAAGTTTTCATCAGAGTAATGTCGAACAAGAACCAATGTCGACTCATAATGAGGATGATAATTGTTCAATGGATGGTGAAGTCAAAGTTCTCGAGGGACAACTGAAACCCGTGGCACAGTATTTGGCAAACCCGAAGAAAGAAAATTCCAGATTAAAAATAAAGGTTATACTATTGATGTCTAGAGGAATAACACCCTATGAGTTGAACATCAACTATCCCAGCAGCAGCTCCTGTTTCAACTTAAGCATTAATAATACTGGTTGAATAATATGCAACAACCAGTAATAGCAACAACAAATCAACCCTAATTTATCAGAATGAACAGGCACATTTCATTGCAATAAAGAAATGATTACAAGCACGGTACTTCATCGATCACCTGTCGTCGACAAACAAAAAACATTTTTGTCTCCAAGCCAACCCACCTTTGGCTAGAAATAGTTGAGAATTTGAGCTAGTAGGTGTTAAAGTTTGTTTGCAAAACAAACAAAAAGTTGCCTTTTTTTAATGCCATATAAGATAGAAAGAAGAGTGCAAATCTCTTTATTAGTTAGAAGACTATTATGATTTTTTAAAATAAAGAAATGAGCAAGTGGGTTATACCCCACTATACCCGCATGCGGGTGCCCCACTATACCCGTATGTGGGTGCGCAATTATTAGGCGTACTTAGCTCCACTTGCACGGTCATGGTCCGAAATTGGCATTATTCAACAATTATTATTTTTTTATTTTCGAAATCATACTAATAATTAACTATTGAACTCTACCAAAATAATGTCACCGTTCACATGGGAGTTGAAGTCATTTTTTTTTATTGTTATTTGATTTTGAATTTTATATTAATTTTGGACAATGAAGAGTTGCAATTTTTTAGACAAAATAGTTTTCGGACAATAAAGGTTGCGTCCGTCTAAATTAGCAATTTTGAAATGAATAAGTGTGTTCGAATGTGTAGTTATTCAAACGTGAAGAGGTATGTCCGAATTAACCATTATTGGACACGAAGAAGTATATTTTAACTACTTTTTGGATGCGAAAATGTGTGTTCTTTTCTCATTATATATTTAACTATTCTGTTCGTTTTAAAACTCATTTCTTCAAATTTTCAGAGTTTCGTTTCTTTTCAAAATAGATACAGATTTCCATTTTTATTGTTTCCTAGTGAGTTCTTAGAAAATTATTGGAATTGCTATTTAGTAATCTCGCTTGAGACTCTATTGTATCCTAAAGAATCTTTGCCAGTAACCATTATTAATATTATGGGGCAAATAATTCCTTAAAAAGTGCTATCACGCTTCAAAGTCTGATTCTGTTATTCTTTCCATTCGGCTAAACTTCCCAACTGTAGGTAAGTGATTTTTCTCTGCACCAGCTTTTTTTCAACAGGAAAGAACTTTGAGGCTTGCAAGATAATCTAAGTTTGAATGTTGTGAGTTCTGAGCGAGAAGTTTCAAAGCTTTGACTATTCTGGAAGTTGCTTCGTGTTTTTGGCTTTTCAAGAGAAGATAGCAAGTGGGGTCTCTCCTATTTTTCATTTTTTAAATGAAGTCCCTAATTAGGGTTGAATTCTTGGGGCAATTGTTGGACCTGATTGTTGCTTCTACTCTGTTTCTGTTCGAGGTGAAGGGGTCTCATTCACTGTGCTAAGGAAGAAGAAAAATAGAGAAAAGAAAGAAGAAGATGAACTCGAGGGTGGGCCAGAGGAAGAAGAAAGAAGAAAAAAATAAAAGAAAAGAAAAAAACAAATTACTTTGGACAAAAATGTCCACGATCTCATCTTGAAAAGTGGCATGAGGCTCTTATTTGCAATAAAGTTTACTTTGACCCTCTTTTGATAAAACGGCCATGCTTCAACCTTTTATTTGAGATTATTCATATATATATATATATATATATATATATATTTTGGGTAAATGTCTCTTTGTAAAACCAAATACAAGTAAACACTATCTGATTATGTGTTCGGTGGATATTAATAAGAACAAGAGGAACCCTCGAAATAATGATCACGATTTTGACTTTGGAAATGGCAAAAGAAAAAAAAAGTCAAACGTCTTCACGGCTCTTAAAGAGAGGCAGAAAAGGGAGGACGGCTGCAAAAAAGGTGGTCGCCCAAGGGATTGACCGTTTAATTGTAAGCAAACAAAACTAGATTTTCTAGAAAATGCGACAAGTGGAATCGGCCGTAATATTTGAGTGCACGCACGCTGTATTGGGCCGTTTAAGCCGGTCCAGCCCATATGAGTAAGCTCCTAGGTTTTTTTATTAAGTTGGAAAAGGGGCTGCTGCAATTAGGGCAGCACATTAGCATCACAAAAAGTAAAAACTGCAGCAATTTTTCTAGTGGAAAACAAATCTGTCCAGCAGCGATTAACTCGACAATCGGAAGTCCATCCGTGGTCCGATCGGGCTGAAATTTTTTCAGCGGCTTCGAGATTTAGTGCTCTTGATTCTGAATGGTTGGATCGTGTTTTCAAGGTGTCTACTGTAGATTTTGTGGGTGGTTTCAGACCACGTTTTTGGGGTGTTTTCTTATCTGTTTCTCTCGTTAAAGGTAATGTTGATGTTTGATCTTCACTTATAGTTTTGGAATTTCAGTGTTGTTGAAATTTGTGAGGTTTTGTACCTAAACTATCAATAGTGAAGATTCGGGTGGACTTCGTGAACAGTCTCGTGGTTTTTATCCTTCACATTGGAGGAGTTTTCCACGTAAAAATTCTCGTGTTATTTTTCTTTTAGTTCGCCTATTTTCATTGGTTGTGTTCGATTCGGTTTCTCACAGGTTCAGTCAAATGGGGAAATTTATCCGCTATTTTTCCCAACAAAGTGGTATCAGAGCATCATTTTTTGATTGAACGATGGAATCGAATATGAGCAGGATGATTAGTTTGAATGGAAAGAATTATCATGTATGGAGAGGAAAAATGGAAGACCTTCTGTATGTGAAGCGATGGCATTTACCGGTATTTGCTGAGGCTAAACCTAACAGCATGACTGATGCTAATTGGAATCTTGAGCACAAAATTGTGTGTGGATTTATTCGAAAAATTGTTGATGATAATGTTTTGAATCATATCAGTAAAGAATCACACGCTAAAACTTTGTGGAACGAGCTTGAGTCATTATATGCACGGAAGACTGGCAACGACAAAATATGTTTGATTAAACAATTTATGGAGTTGCATTACAAAGATGGCCAATCTATATCAAACCACTCAAATGAGTTTCAAGGAGTGATAGACCAACTTTCTGCCATGAATATTAAATTTGATGATGAAGTATAGGGACTTTAGCTACTGTGTACCTTACCAGAATCTTGGGAGACATTTCATGTGTCTTTGATTAATGCTGCACCTGATGGTATTGTTACCATGGATTTTGCAAAAAGTGGTGTTCTGAATGAAGAGATGAGAAGGAAAACACATGGTTCTTCCTCCCATTCTAAAGCTTTAATTGTTGAAAACAGGGGCAGAAGTCATAGCAGAGCTCCGAAAGGTAGAAACAAGAGCCGAAGCAAGTCAAGGTCATGGAAAAAGACTATTGAGTGTCATCACTACGGTAAGATGGGCCATATTAGGAAAAATTGTTTTCAGCGAAAAATGAAAAATGAGAAGAAAAATGGCAATGACAACATTGAGAAAAGAAATAACAGTAATGACGATCGAGTGGCCACTCCTACTGATGAACTTGGTATTGTTTGCTATGATGACAATGTTAATTTTGCCTGTGATGATTCGAATTGGGTTATTAATAGTGGAGCTTCTCTTCATATCAGCTCCAGGAAGGAGTTCTTTATATCCTACAGGTCCGGAAATTTTGGCACCCTAAGGATGGGTAATGATGGTTTGGCTACAGTTGTAGGTATAGGAAATGTGTGCTTAGAGGCTAATAACGGAGCAAAACTAATTCTGAAAGATATTAGACATGTTCCTGATATTCGTTTGAATCTGATTTCGACTGATAAGCTTGATGATGCAGGATTTTGTAGTACTTTTGATAATGGACAATGGAAACTCACCAGAGGCTCATTAGTAGTGGCTAGAGGCATGAAGCAGTCTTCTTTGTATTTGTTACAAGCCAAGATTTCCAAGGACATGTGTAATGTCGTGGAAGATAAGAATGCAACTGCATTATGGCACAAGAGACTTAGTCACATAAGTGAGAGAGGTATTGGTTTGTTGGCTAAAAAGGGTTTACTCTCTGGAGTGAAAAGTGCAAGACTTGAAAAGTGTGCACATTGTTTAGCAGGAAAACAACGAAGAGTTTCATTCAAGAGTCATCCGCCTTCGAGAAAATTAGAGAATTGGCATCTCTAATTTTCTCGAAGGCGGATGACTCTTGAATGAAACTCTTCGTTGTTTTCCTGCTAAACAATGTGCACACTTTTCAAGTCTTGCACTTTCACTCCAGAGAGTAAACCCTTTTAGCCAACAAACCAATACCTCTCTCACTTATGTGACTAAGTCTCTTGTGCCATAATGCAGTTGCATTCTTATCTTCCACGACATTACACATGTCCTTGGAAATCTTGGCTTGTAACAAATACAAAGAAGACTGCTTCATGCCTCTAGCCACTACTAATGAGCCTCTGGTGAGTTTCCATTGTCCATTATCAAAAGTACTACAAAATCCTGCATCATCAAGCTTATCAGTCGAAATCAAATTCAAACGAATATCAGGAACATGTCTAATATCTTTCAGAATTAGTTTTGCTCGTTATTAGCCTCTAAGCACACATTTCCTATACCTACAAACTGTAGCCAAACCATCATTACCCATCCTTAGGGTGCCAAAATTTCCGGACCTGTAGGATATAAAGAACTCCTTCCTGGAGCTGATATGAAGAGAAGCTCCACTATTAATAACCCAATTCGAATCATCACAGGCAAAATTAACATTGTCATCATAGCAAACAATACCAAGTTCATCAGTAGCAGTGGCCACCTGATCGTCATTACTGTTATTTCTTTTCTCAATGTTGTCATTGCCATTTTTCTTCTCATTTTTCAGCTGAAAACAATTTTTCCTAATATGGCCCATCTTACCGCAGTGATGACACTCAATAGTCTTTTTCCATGACCTTGACTTGCTTCGGCTCTTGTTTCTACCTTTCGGAGCTCTGCTATGACTTCTGCCCCTGTTTTCAACAATTAAAGCTTTAGAATGGGAGGAAGAACCATGTGTTTCCTTCTCATCTCTTCATTCAGAACACCACTTTTTGCAAAATCCATAGTAACAATACCATCAGGTGCAGCATTAATCAAAGACATATGAAATGTCTCCAAGATTCTGGTAAGGTACACAGCAGCTAAAGTCCCTGTACTTCATCATCAAATTTAATATTCATGGCAGAAAGTTGGTCTATCACTCCCTGAAACTCATTTAAGTGGTTTGATATAGATTGGCCATCTTTGTAATGCAACTCCATAAATTGTTTAATCAAACATATTTTGTTGTTGCCAGTCTTCCGTGCATATAATGACTCAAGCTCGTTCCACAAAGTTTTAGCGTGTGATTCTTTGCTGATATGATTCAAAAACATTATCATCAACAAATTTTTCGAATAAATCCACACACAATTTTGTGCTCAAGATTCCAATTAGCATCAGTCATGCTGTTAGGTTTAGCCTCAGCAAATACCGGTAAATGCCATCGCTTCACATACAGAAGGTCTTCCATTTTTCCTCTCCATACATGATAATTCTTTCCATTCAAACTAATCATCCTGCTCATATCGATTCCATCGTTCAATCAAAAAATGATGCTCTGATACCACTTTGTTGGGAAAAATAGCGGATAAATTTCCCCATTTGACTGAACCTGTGAGAAACCGAATCGAACACAACCAATGAAAATAGGCGAACTAAAAGAAAAATAACACGAGAATTTTTACGTGGAAAACTCCTCCAATGTGAAGGATAAAAACCACGAGACTGTTCACGAAGTCCACCCGAATCTTCACTATTGATAGTTTAGGTACAAAACCTCACAAATTTCAACAACACTGAAATTCCAAAACTATAAGTGAAGATCAAACATCAACATTACCTTTAACGAGAGAAACGGATGAGAAAACACCCCAAAAACGTGGTCTGAAACCACCCACAAAATCTACAGTAGACACCTTGAAAACACGATCCAACCCTTCAGAATCAAGAGCACTAAATCTCGAAGCCGCTGAAAAAATTTCAGCCCGATCGGACCACGGATGGACTTCCGATTGTCGAGTTAATCGCTGCTGGACAGATTTGTTTTCCACTAGAAAAATTGCTGCAGTTTTTACTTTTTGTGATGCTAATGTGCTGCCTAATTGCAGCAGCCCCTTCTCCAACTTAATAAAAAAACCTAGGAGCTTACTCATATGGGCTGGACCGGCTTAAACGGCCCAATACAGCGTGCGTGCACTCAAATATTATGGCCGATTCCACTTGTCGCATTTTCTAGAAAATCTAGTTTTGTTTGCTTACAATTAAACGGTCAATCCCTTGGGCGACCACCTTCTTTGCAGCCGTCCTCCCTTTTCTGCCTCTCTTTAAGAGCCGTGAAGACGTTTGACTTTTTTTTTCTTTTGCCATTTCCAAAGTCAAAATCGTGATCATTATTTCGAGGGTTCCTCTTGTTCTTATTAATATCCACCGAACACATAATCAGATAGTGTTTACTTGTATTTGGTTTTACAAAGAGACATTTACCCAAAATATATATATATATATATATATATATATATGAATAATCTCAAATAAAAGGTTGAAGCATGGCCGTTTTATCAAAAGAGGGTCAAAGTAAACTTTATTGCAAATAAGAGCCTCATGCCACTTTTCAAGATGAGATCGTGGACATTTTTGTCCAAAGTAATTTGTTTTTTCTTTTCTTTTATTTTTTTCTTCTTTCTTCTTCCTCTGGCCCACCCTCGAGTTCATCTTCTTCTTTCTTTTCTCTATTTTTCTTCTTCCTTAGCACAGTGAATGAGACCCCTTCACCTCGAACAGAAACAGAGTAGAAGCAACAATCAGGTCCAACAATTGCCCCAAGAATTCAACCCTAATTAGGGACTTCATTTAAAAAATGAAAAATAGGAGAGACCCCACTTGCTATCTTCTCTTGAAAAGCCAAAAACACGAAGCAACTTCCAGAATAGTCAAAGCTTTGAAACTTCTCGCTCAGAACTCACAACATTCAAACTTAGATTATCTTGCAAGCCTCAAAGTTCTTTCCTGTTGAAAAAAAGCTGGTGCAGAGAAAAATCACTTACCTACAGTTGGGAAGTTTAGCCGAATGGAAAGAATAACAGAATCAGACTTTGAAGCGTGATAGCACTTTTTAAGGAATTATTTGCCCCATAATATTAATAATGGTTACTGGCAAAGATTCTTTAGGATACAATAGAGTCTCAAGCGAGATTACTAAATAGCAATTCCAATAATTTTCTAAGAACTCACTAGGAAACAATAAAAATGGAAATCTGTATCTATTTTGAAAAGAAACGAAACTCTGAAAATTTGAAGAAATGAGTTTTTAAAACGAACAGAATAGTTAAATATATAATGAGAAAAGAACACACATTTTCGCATCCAAAAAGTAGTTAATTCTCATATACTTCTTCGTGTCCAATAATGGTTAATTCGGACATACCTCTTCACGTTTGAATAACTACACATTCGAACACACTTATCATTTCAAAATTGCTAATTTAGACGGACGCAACCTTTATTGTCCGAAAACTATTTTGTCTAAAAAATTGCAACTCTTCATTGTCCAAAATTAATATAAAATTCGAAATCAAATAACAATAAAAAAAAATAACTTCAACTCCCATGTGAACGGTGACATTATTTCGGTAGAGTTCAATAGTTAATTATTAGTATGATTTCGAAAATAAAAAAATAATAATTGTTGAATAATGCCAATTTCGGACCATGACCGTGCAAGTGGAGCTAAGTACGCCTAATAATTGCGCACCGCATGCGGGTATAGTGGGGTATAACCCACTTGCTCATTTCTTTATTTTAAAAAATCATAATAGTCTTCTAACTAATAAAGAGATTTGCACTCTTCTTTCTATCTTATATGGCATTAAAAAAAGGCAACTTTTTGTTTGTTTTGCAAACAAACTTTAACACCTACTAGCTCAAATTCTCAACTATTTCTAGCCAAAGGTGGGTTGGCTTGGAGACAAAAATGTTTTTTGTTTGTCGACGACAGGCGATCGATGAAGTACTGTGCTTGTAATCATTTCTTTATTGCAATGAAATGTGCCTGTTCATTCTGATAAATTAGGGTTGATTTGTTGTTGCTATTACTGGTTGTTGCATATTCTTCAACCAGTATTATTAATGCTTAAGTTGAAACAGGAGCTGCTGCTGGGATAGTTGATGTTCAACTCATAGGGTGTTATTCCTCTAGACATCAATAGTATAACCTTTATTTTTAATCTGGAATTTTCTTTCTTCGGGTTTGCCAAATACTGTGCCACGGGTTTCAGTTGTCCCTCGAGAACTTTGACTTCACCATCCATTGAACAATTATCATCCTCATTATGAGTCGACATTGGTTCTTGTTCGACATTACTCTGATGAGAACTTTTGGACACACTCCTTTCAGATTGATTGATTTCCCCATCAACCCGAAAAAAACAAACTGCAACTTTCCCCTCTGTTGTTGTGGTTGTCTCTTGTGCAGCTGTGGTAGCATCTTCCCTGATTATCCTTCGTCCTTGCTGTTCGTAGAGGAGATTTGAGGCAGCAATAGCAAAACATGGACGTAACGTTGTCGATTGGAGGGATCAACGTCATCCATTGTGAGGGAACAAAGTGAGGATGTCATAAGATTAAAGAGAATCTCAAGGGAAACTTCCAATAGTCAAGACAGTGAGCAAACATGATGGATACGTGAATAGATGCTATTAGACGAGTGCTTCCAGTAGGAACACATACACATTGAGCAAACATGATGGATCAAGTAAACCATTTGATCCTCTTCATCATTTCATTCATGTAATTGCTTTACACAGAGAAGCACATATTCCCTCTAATTTGCCATATATCTATCGACACACAACTTGATGGCAATACAGAGTGCAGAAGCAAACAGATAACAAAACAATAACAATTCATAACAAAAACGAATCCCTAAATGTAACATCCGAGTCCACCACATGCTTACTAATTACGCGATCTATTTTAATTTATTATTACATATAATAATAGAGGGCGCATGAGAAAAACTAACACAAGATAGACAAGGCCGAAATACAAGTGCATGTAAGGGTAGATAAGCCTAAAGGGTGCAGCTTCCTAGGTTCCACTAACATGCATACCATAAATAGTAAGTTCATTCAATAAATTGGCAAAATACTTACTTTTATATATTTAATAAGCGAATTCACATGCATTGTCCATTACCAAAAGATCAAACAAATGATGGTACTACTCATTGGCGGTAATTAATGGACTCCTCATGGCTACAACAAAAAGGCACAGCCGTGTCTCCATCAGCCAAAAACCGACATGATCCTCTCAAGTATGACTCCATCATGCTCTACTAGGAACTGCCACCTCTATGGACAAATGGAAACAGGCTCGAGGCACTACCATTGTCGTGTTTCTCAAATGTGGCTAAGAACCAATACGTGACAAACTTATTCGGCCCTACAGCTAACATTAAGGTAGAAACGAGCCTCATGAAAGCTGCAATTGACCCACATGGACCGGTGATCTCCTCCCAACTAGAAGTTGACAAGAGCACAGTAGATGAAACTAGGCATCGCAGGCAATATTGGCGGCATAACTAACAATCTTAAGTTCCTTATTGAAGCGGGGTCGGGGCCAAATCATCACAGCAAGCTCAAGTTCCCTTCACTTTTCCTTGCGTTGTGTGCGCGGGCCTAAGCAAGATAAGGGGGGGAGTTGGTTAAGTGAGCAGTAAGGAAGATGGGTCGGAGAGCTGTCACCAAAGGTTTGAAGGCGCGAGGTG